>BPTQ01000001.1:237755856-237781460 GCA_019973895.1 Chrysanthemum seticuspe | reverse complement strand
TTTTTTTTTTTTTATTTTATTGTGTGAAGTTGTTAAAATAAATGTAGGTAAATGTACATGTATTAATACTTGTAAGATTTAATATACATTAGTATATTTAAGGAAATTTTAGGTGAAAGAAATTTTTAATAGATCGAAGTAGAATGTAATGAGATCATAAAAATTGTAAAAATACATTCCTTGTGAAATTTGAGTGATAAAATAATTATCGTGTAGTTTTTAAGAAAAACGTCGTAATAATATAAATTCAACGATTTATATACAAAATAAATTTAAAACACTAGGTAAACTAAAAATATAGTTTTTATAAACTAAACATAAGTATAAAAATATATCAGGATCATTTTTGGAAGTAACGGATTAAATGTTAAAAATAATAACTCACGCGATAACGTTTATTTAATATAAAATTCACGCGTTTAATATGAAATGCAATGTCATGAATGAACTAACGTGATGCAAATGATGTTAATGAAATGTAGACTAAACTTAGTCCATATGAAATGTTCGTGATGTTATGATCATGAATTCGCCGCTAAACCTTTAAGGTTACGCGAATTTGGAACACGTAAACCTAGTTTACGATAAATGTTGAAATTGTAAGGCATGAATTGTTTCGAGAAATGACCTGAAAGTACGGGTTGTCACAAATTTGCCTTAAGGCACTATGTCTAACTTAGTGTGATGTGTTCTAAGGACATGTTTGAAATACAATGATTGTAATTGCATTTTCTGTTTGCCGGATCCCACGGTTCCTTAAGAATAGGGATTCGTATAGCACAACCTTTGGGATTCGTCTATCTGCTAAGCAGAACCTTTACTAAAGGTATGCAGTGATTTTGACAATGCATTATATTGCAAGGTTAGTTTAAGAGGTTCTAATACTAAGATATCAAATGTAGGATGTTTTATTTATTGATAAAGCATGAGTACAAAAGGATTGATCCTATTTGAAAAACTACTAAGTTCCTTGAGCGTTTTCGCTAGAAGGATCATCAAATGGTTGATGAGTGTTGGTGGAATCAAGAATGAAGAAAGTCTTCATGAGAGATGTGTTTAGCGGTTCCATCATCTTGTTCACAAGTACGTACAACGGACTTTGAAATTGAGGATGAAAATGCATGACGTTATGATAGAGGCGCGTTAAGAACATTCCATAAGGGATGAGTTTATTCTTGGAGCCTTGAAGATTTACAATTCGCCTTGCAAAGAAGTAGGCGAAAATGTATGGTTGTTGTGTTAGCAAACAATACATTATGTGAGCACAACAAGCGGGAAGAATTTCTCGATTTTCCCTAAGACTCCAAACATTTTCACGTAGAATGAGTGCAAGAGGTTTGTACTCTTCTCGAATGTCCCGTGTAAAGATAATGTTTGGATCGGAGTAATATGGTCGAGGTTTGCGTATTATGCGATTTAAATCCTCCGGGGAGGGTATGTGTGAACAATATAGACTATTTTTTTCATGAAAGTTGAAGAGAGAATCAAGAGACCAATCTTCAGTGAAGGCACATTGTCCATGATTTGGAATCCGGAGGATGTGAGCAAATTGCCCAAGGGTTAAAACAAACTTTTGGTTTTGATCCAAAACCAAATAGATAGAGAGCGATCCTCGTTACGAACGAGTTCGACTTGACGGAATAATTCCAATACAAACCTTGGACATATTTTCTCGTTAATTTCGAGAATACATTCCAATCCTATGGCTCGAAAGGAGGTATTGATACCTTCTTCGAATTGTAGAGAGGTGTCTACAATACGTCCTTCGTGGAAGTGACGGTTTTCGAGATTATTGAACCCACGGACATGATTGCCAGGTGTGTTGGGCTCAAGGGAGATGTTAGGAGTGTAGACGCTAGTGAGTGAAAAATCAAACTCATATTCATGTGACATAGCGCAACCTATAGGAGAGACAAGTTAATAGGATGTGACGTATTATGGGTAAAACAATGATTACCTAACGTTTTTACAAGATGTTTATTAACAATGACATTTAACTAACTTAATGTTTGACATTCTAGTAAAACATTTCTTTTAGGAAGAAAGTGGTTTTTATTTTTGCATGAAAATCTGTTTATCCAGAAGGACGGTTCCCTTCTATAAGGGATCCGGCTAGAATACTTGTCGGGATCCGTGGGTCTGTAGTAACAAAAACAGATTTGATAAAAACATAGGTTTTACAATTTTATACCAAGATATGTGTTTTAGCCTACATTTTCTTTTAGCATGCATACATGGCTTCTAATGTATCATGAAAGAATACGAAACATATAAATCAAAAGAAATGAAAAACACATAATGATAGTAATAACCTAGATAAACTAGACTATTAATAATATTTCATTTCAATGCTAAGAATGATACAAAGGATTGGGTATATGATCCCAATGTAGATTAACAGCACAAAGTATATGTCTCCGTATGAGAACTTCATCATAGGGAACACAAGAGCGATGAGTGTTAAGGTGATGAGCACGAGGGCGATGTAAACCATGTTGATGACGAACCTTCTTGGTTTTGGTTTAAGATGAGATGATAGGAAGATGAAGTTTTGAATGAGAGGTAATTTTTGAAAGTGGAAGATTTGAAAAAGTGGGGATTTGATAGAAGGGTCGACGAATGGTTTATTTATGGGGAAGGAGGAATTTTTGAGATTTGTGTTTTGTTTTATTATTAGAAAGATATGATTTTTGGATTAAGTGGAATAAAACACAAGTTTTATATACCACGACTTTAGACGAAAAAGTAACACGTATGTGAGAAAAAGCTTCCTAATGAAGCTACATGTAATACATATATATGCACAAAAGATAGTCAAATAAATACCTAGGTAACCATACTTATTTATCAAGCTAATGTCATTTAGAGGTAAGTGAAAAGTCATACCTCAAATGCACTTAGGAATGTCTTTACAAATGACACAACAAATGTCAGAAGACAATTCCAGCTCCTTTGTGCTTAAGATACCTTCTTAGGGAAGGTATTCTTGTTACCAAGCGATTCCTATGACTTGGTAGGTATGAGCTTTGACTAATCAACATGACAAAGAAGATTAGTGCACAAAAAAAATTAAAATAAATAAATAATAAGAAAAATGTTGTCATCTAATCAACATCCAGACAAAGAGTTTAAAAAACAACATGGTGTTTGTTTTTATGAAAAACCTTCTTTGTAGTTTTCAATTAACCATGGATCGTATCAAGTTTTTAAAGTACAATATACTTCAAGAAACTTGGTAACGAAGCTCTGATGCCAATTGTGGAAAACTAGAATGGGGGTTGAATAGTTTTGCCAATTAAAACTCGTTTTAAACTATTTAGATCGACTTATGTCAATCTATTTGGATGTGTTTTGGATGTTGATAAGCAAACATATAGAAGTATAAGTATGTAATGAAAAGATAAGAGTAAGAAGCACAAAACCACAACGCGAGTATTTATAGTGATTTGGCTACAAGGACACCTTCCTTGCCCTACTCCACTCCCCGAGTCACCTACTCGAGAGTTCGTAATCACTACACGACACCGACTCCTTATGGTGGAGAAACCTTCACAACGTTGCCTACTCTTTTTCCGGTACTAGGCTAACCACTGGGTTCTTTCACACCAAGGTGAACCACACCTATCACAACGTCGCCTACCCTTTATCCGGTACTAGGCTAGATACCGAGTTCCATTACAATGGAGGAACTACTACCCAACACTACACCAACGACTAATCCCAAAGGAGACCAACTCCTTATTACAACATCATCAAGGATATCAATATCCTTAGATTCAATACTAATCTATCTTGTACATCGAAACACACCATATCGAATGTACATCTAAGGCACCTTTCACTAATGCCTTTAACTAGATCTTTAAGACACCCTTCACTAATGTCTTGTGACTTGACTTCTAGGCACCCTTCACTAATGCCTACAATACGGACGATCGACACCATTCACTAATGTCTTCGTCTTGACACTTGAGACATCTTTCACTAATGTCTTCAACACTACACTTCTTAGAAGAAAGAAAAGAACCATCAACAAGAGGACTTCAGTAGTCTTGATGATGAGGAAGCATAGCAACTCATGGACTTGAGCTTTCTTGACTTCAAAGGTGGTGATCTCGCCTTTAAGAGGAACCTAGAGAATCACACAAAAATAATACTACAAACATAAATCACTTGGATCTTGGGGTTAGAGAGTTTTAAACTCAGGGAGAAAGTATGTTAGAAAGGGTTGAGAAACAATGAAGAAATGGCTCTCTATTTATAGAGAGAAAATGTCTAATGTTCCCCGGATCCCACGGATCCCTCCCACAAAGGATCCGTCTAGTGTAAACCTAGGGATCCGTGGGACGCTCCTCTTTGCCCATGAGTATTTTGGTTATGGGTCATGGGTCATGGGTTATGGGTTGATCTATGGGTTTCTTACTAGATACAATGTATCTTATGAGTGCAATGCACCTAGTCAAATGGGTATGGGTCAATATCATGGGTTATGGATATTATCCATATATGATATAAGCATGATGTAATGCAATGGGTTATGGATCAAGCTCCATGGATATGGGTCATGGACTTTGGGTTGTACCCAACTACATTCAATGTATTTGGTCAATGGGTTATGATACTTAAGTTTCTACCCATTTATATTACCCAGTATACTACATACTAGTTATGTGTATATTTTACCCAAATATGTAAACACTAGTTGTTGTACATATGTAATACTAAATCATAAAATCACTTATACTTGTTTTAGTGTTTTTATGTGAAAACGTAAGTATGTTAGAAACTATTAGTTCAAACCATTTACGTATTTTATTTGTTTCGTTAAAATGATTTTACATTTGTTATCGACAAAACATTAGAAGATCGTAAAATATAAATAAACGTTTTTACGGCTTATTTGTATTAACAGTAACTTTGGTTACTTACATTTTTATAAAATACGTGTTAAACCAAATGTAACTTGTAAAAGCTAGGACTATCCATAACCCAATACCCATGACCCATGGACCTTGACCCAAAACCTATGGACTATAAGCATGACATCATGTATGACATCAAAATAGATAAATCCATGACCCATGACCCAATTCATAACCCATGACCCAAAGTTCAAAACCCATGACCCAAGATGTCTATTACATCATGCATGACATCACATAACCCATAACCCAAAACCCATAATTGTAACCCAAAATCCGGACTGGTATTACCAAATAGCCGGATCCCTTGGATAACACTTGTTGGATCCCTTTGGGAAATGATCCGGTGGATCCGAGTGACCGTAGGATTGTTTTCCTATAAATAGTTGGCCATTTCCTCATTTTTTTCTCACCACTTTTAGATATATCTTCCATCTATATTCTTATTTCTCTAACCTCATATCCAAGGATCATCTACGTAGCTCTTCTATTAATGATTCTCTAGGTTCCTCTTAAAGGAGAGATTACGACGTTAGCATAGAAGACTTGCAAGCTCGAAGACATGAGTTGCTAGACTTCATCATCATCACAAGATCACATAAGTGTCTCTTGTTGTTGGTTCCTCTCAAACATGCCATAGGTGTGGTGTGTTAACTAGTGGTGGTTGGATTAGTTTCTCCATTGTAAAGTAGCTCGATATATAGCCTTGTACCGGATAAAGTGTAGGCGATGAAGGTTTGATTCTACCTTGTGTGAAGAACCCGGTATCTAGCCTTATACCTAGGGGTGTAAACGAGCCGAGCTGCTCGTGAAAAGCTCGGGATCGGATCGGTAAAAAGCTCGAATGAGCCGAGCTTAAACGAGCTCGAGCCCGAGCTCGAGCCTAATTTTGGGCTCATTTAATAATCGAGCTCGAGCCCGAGCTCTGTACAAAAAGATCGAGTAGGCTCGCGAGCCTAAACGAGCCCTAGAATTATATACGTGTATATATCGTCTATACATATAAACGAGCTTAAAAATAGTAAACGAGCTCGAGCTTTATGTAATTAACGAGCCGAGCTCAAAACATCATAAAATTAGTAGAGCCCGAGCCGAGCTCGAGCTTGTGAAAATTTTCACGAGCCGAGCTCGAGCTCAAAGTATAAGGCTCGAAACGAGCTCGAGCTTTATATATATAAACGAGCCGAGCTCGAGCCTTAACGAGCTCGAGCTCGGCTCGGCTCGTTTCCACCCCTACTTATACCGGATAAAGTGTAGGCAACGAAGGTTTGGTTCTACCTTGTGTGAAGAACTATGTATTTAGCTTTGTACCAGAAAAAGTGTAAGCAATTTTGTGAAGGCTTCTCCGCCAAGAAAGGAGCTTGTGTTGTGTAGTGATTACAAACTCTCGAGTTGGGTACTCGGGGAGTGAAGTAGGGCAAGGAAAGTGACCTTGTAGCCGAACCACTATAAATACTTGTGTTATAGTTGTATCTTTTTTTCTATATCTCTTAGTATAGTTTAATCACATTTAACTATTAATATCCAACACACCAAAATAAATTGACATAAGTCAATCTAAAAGTTTTAAAACGAAGTTTTAATTGGTAAAACTATTCAACCCCCTTCTAGTTTTCTACAATTGGCATCAGAGCTTCGTTACCAAGTTTCTTATAGTATATTGTACTTTAAAAACTTGAAACAATCCGTGTATGTTTTGGAAACTACAAAGAAGGAAAACCTTTGTAACTGACATCAAATATTTCTATGTTTGGATATTGATAGTGTCGGTATTACTCATATTTTTTTCTTCATGATAGGAATCTTCAATAACTTTGTCCTATTAAAGGAAAAATTAAGTTTGCAAACAAAGAAGAACCTAAAAGAGTTGTCAGTCTGATTTATCCAAAAGTATGCAGGTATTTTAAAAGCTCATGAAGTAGTTCGCGTCTATTTGAGAACACTTAGAAAAGGTATGTTTTTTCACAAATAATTGGTGTCTTAAAAGGTGCTAGTTTTCTTATGTTTAAAGTGTTGGTCTAGTTTTCTTATGTTAACATCTGCATGATCTCATTTCTAAACCTTTTAGTTGATAATTGATTTTATGTGTCTTACCTAAATGACATATTCACGTGAATTACTTGTCGCACCAAATCACATCTTTTAAAAGATCTCTTTTCACGAACTTTCACATTCCTTAGAATAGGTCAGGAATGGTATTTCACTTCATCAATTCCCAATTTCTTAATTCATCTATGAAAACCCCTCTAAATGAAAACGTTAAGTTATCGCAAAGAAAAGTTGTCTACATCTTAATCATCATCATAAATGTTACTCATATATTCCCATGTCAAAATATCTCACGGTAATGTGTTCACTCTCATAATATTAGCCCTCAAACTATAGCTTTAGTTACTTAGGATCGATTACCAAACATTCAAAACCCTCTTGTCTACTGTCCTCCCGGATCCGTTCAATTTAACGGGTCGGATCCCTTTTGTAAAGGATCCGGCAAAACCGGCATGACAGACACCTGTCTATACTCTTCAAACATCACGAACAATATTCTCATTTTCCTCTCAAAACGACCAAAAACACACACACTCTCAGTCTAAACACTAAATCATCCACCTTTGTCTCCTAATCACGTTCATAAGTATTTACATCTTCTTAAAACTTCTCTCTACCTAAATCAAAGGTTTTTCTCTTTATCAAAAGTTGATGAGATAGATTGTTTAAATCATTCCTACAAACTTAAGTATGCAAATTTTAAAATTATCTTTAGATAGTAAACCCTTCTAATAACTTAAATTATATTTCATCTTGTATGAATGATCATTTGAAATAATGGATTAAAAGGTCTATTAATCATTGATAATACAAGTAAAAACATAATTTGTAATACTTAACAATCAACAAACATTTGCTAATCTTCTTAAAACTCCAATTAATCAATTCTTGATAAAGAAAGTATGAAGCGTCTTTAACCAAAACATTCATCCTCCAAAGAAGTTTTTCTAACTCAAGAACGTACTAGACACATGTTTGCTATGTAACAATTTTTATCCTAATACATTTGATATGTTTGTATAGGTCCCAATATGTGTCACCAGTATGACTTCGATCATCGAGTAACTAATATTTACACCCATAAATTTCACATGAACCCAACACTCCCGGTAGTCATTTTCGTGGGTTCAATAATCTTGAAACTCGTTTCTTCTATGAAGGTCATATTGTTGATTCTTCTCTTGCCTTCCAAAAATATATCAACACATATTTCGCACAATAAGATTTGAGTGCCTCCTTACCATCAACGAGAAAATATGTCCATGATTCGTATTGGAATTCTTCTGTCAAGTTGAACTCGTACGTAATGAGGATCATTCCGTCTCACTTTGGTTTTTGATCAAAAACCAAAAATTTGTGCTGACTCTTGAGCAATTTGCTCACATACTCCGAATTCCAAACCGTGGGCAATGTGCCTACACTAAAGATTGGTCTCTTAAGTCTCTCTTTAACTATCGTAAGGAAAATAGTATATATTGCTCATATATACCTTCCCCACAAGAACTAACCCGTCTCCTTCGTACTCCTCAACGTCTAAATTGTCTTGATCCAGACATAATTCATACACTTGAGCTCCGATATGAGTTAAAACCAATAGCGATTGTTATGCGTGAAAATGTTTGGAGTCTTACGGGAAATCATGAGAAACTTCCGGTGTGTTGTGCTCATATGATCTACTGTCTTCTAACTCAACAACCTTACAATCTTGCTTACTTCTTCGCTAAGCGAATTGTACATCTCAAGGGTGACAAAAATAAACTAATACCCGATGGAATGTTCTTAACTCGTCTCTATAACCATTTCATGCACTTTCACCCACTATCAAGGTCCTCAATATTCACTTGTCGATAAAGTGATGGAACCTTTGAATGAACCTAAATACTATTCTTCTTCATTCCCGAATCATCCACCACTATACACCACTTGATGAAGATGAGCAAAATATCGGAAGTTAGATAAAGTTTATCAAAATAAATGTAGTAAAATAAACTTTTAAAATGAAAATTTAGTATCTTATCTTACTATGATTATATAGTACCTTGAATACTAACTTTGTTAACTAACTCTTTGAGTTTTTTGTTATATTACTTATGTCTAAAAAAAATTACCATACTTGATCATTATAAAATATTGAATTTAATTTTGTTTGATCAACTATTGTTTATTTCGCTTACCCTTCTTGCTACTCTAAAACTAGAATCCATATATGGTTATTGGTAGAAACATAAGTTTTAAAATTCGATAAGTAGACATGATTGTGGCGAACCCATTGTGTCAAACTGTCAATCTGGCACTCAGAAGCCGGATCCCTTTGGGATAACCTGTCGGATCCCTTTTAGAAAGGATCTGGAGGAACCGGCCAAATAGATCTGTATTTTATACCTCTATACATCTTCCTCACCTTCCAGACCTTATTAGATTAGCTACCTATGTCCTATTAGTCTTAATTAAGTTATCCTTAATCTCAGTAGTTCTCCTATTCTTTTATGGATGACTAAGGATCCTTCTAAAGATATTTACGAGTTATCATTTCTCCAATACTAAACATTTTTCCACTCTGATATTTACATCGTCTTTATCTCATCTTAATCAACTTATTTTCATAATAAATATATTTTTCATAAATTTATTTTAAACCATTTTACCCTCAAAATACTCCAAAATCAATTTTTCATTTCTCATAATTTTTAAGAAATTTTCTAATTTTTTTCTTGACCACTCTCTGATTCATATCTCCATTAACCATTTTCTAAGCCAACTAGTTTCCTCCTTGATCATTTATTAGCATTCTTTTACTACCATTTCTCCATAAAACTCATTATTAAGTCACTTCTCATCATTAGTTTAAGTTCTCATAACTTCTTCTATTTAAGCAACCTCCTTTCAATCATAAGACCAACCTACAGAGGCTAGAACTCTTAAATGCCTAACCATTCCTTCTATTCTCTGTCTCAGTTAGCCGAATCCCTTGGCTAGAGCTAGCCGGATCCCTTTTGAAAGGGATCCGGTGGATCTGGGGCAAACATAGACAGATAAAAATACTTTTCGTCACTCAAAACTCACATTTATTCATTCCAACACTTCATATTGTCTTTAGTAACTCTCCTAGAAGATTGTATATCAGTAGTTGATCTTTGTGCATGCAAATGATTAAAATTTGAAGGATTTTAGTAGTTTAAGCTTTAATTTCCTTATATGATCTTCCACTATATAAACCAATTGTGCTTCAATCCCAAACCTTAACATCACCTTCTTAGTTGTAAAAATTCAAATTCTAAACACTTCTCACAATGACTAAGGTAACAAATGCTTACTCCTCGGCTAGAAGCCCTCTTAGAAAAATTGCCCGCGTTGTCCATGAAGTATCATCAAACGAATCCTCACCTATCAAGAAACCCTCACCTAACTACATCCAAACTCCACCTTTCATTTAACCGATACTACCATAACTTGCTCTAATCAAACCATCACCATCACTTGCTTTCATTAAGATAAGACCATCACTTACACCTCTTGAACCAAACTCTCAACCATTTGGTAAACAAACACCTCAAACACTCCTGTCTCTACACAACCAACACGAGTTTCTCCTCTTAAACCAATACAACTCTCCTTTACTACACCTCATTCTTCGCCGCATATCTACAATACTTTGGAGGACTTGCCTCATGAACCTTCTAATCCTCCACCATTGCATACATCCTCTTCAGTTGAAAAAATGACTACACAACAACTACATTCACCCAACATAGGGGTGGACATTAATGTGTCACCACCAATAGCATACGTATCTTCTTCTCCATCACCTTTTTTTGGGTAATGACTAGACATCAACCACCACAATCGGACAACATGGATGTTGACACATCTCTACCTCTTCCACCTACACGCACTTCTCCACCAACATCCATTGTGCACCCACAACCTTCTCTATTAAGTCCATATACATCAAACACAATTCAATCACCACAACATCTAAGTCATGACGAAACTTGCTACCATTGTCAACAAACTCAAACCTTAGTTCATGAACTTCGTGATAAAGTATGTTTCATGTTTAATCACCTCTTTGAGTGCCTAGATGGCATCAACAAACCAAACCACCCTTAGAAACCTTGAAGAGAAGTGCAAGCACAAGTGGTCATCCTCATCTTACCTATCTAGTTCTAGTTTAGCTTTAGACCTTCTCATTAGGATGTCTTAAGTGTTAGATCATGTCCTTATTTTTAGAGATTGGTCATTTTTGTACCACTCCTCGTGTTTTTATTACATTAATCAATTGTTTAAAGACTTCTTGGTTATATGGGCATATTAGTATGATTATGACTTTATTTCATAGTCTTTCATGGTCTACTTTACTCTGTTGTAAAAATTGGCCCAGGCGGCCGATTAATCCCCGCATAATCGCTAATCGGTCACTAAGTGCCCGAATTTATTATAATCGGCCTATTTAATCAGTTTGATAAAGATCGCTTAAAAATCGGTCAACAAACCAATTAATCGGACAAAATCGGACCAATTCAGTCTAATCAGACAAAATTGCTTAAAATCAGTCAATAAAATCGCTTAAAAATCAGATAAAATCGCTTAAAAATCGGTCAACAAATTGATTAATCGGTCAAAGATCGTTTAGAAATGGTCAACAAACCGAGTAATATCTATGTTTGACTTTGAACTTTGAAGAATTATATATTATGTTTATATTTGAACACTTGAAATAGTTGAACTTTAATGCACTATGTTTATCTCATAAATATACATCTAAAATTACAATTTTGTGCATAAAAATTCTAATCTGATTAATCCCCGCCTAACCGATTAAACGCTAGGACCTACCCTACCGCCTCACTAGCGCCTAGCGATTTTTACAACCTTAATTTTACTTTAAACTGCTGGTAACAGTTGCATGTATTCAGATCCTTTGTTTTATACCCGACAGATCCATTCTGAAATGGATCCGGCAGATCCGAGCGCTCTGAACCAAAACTGAGCCTTACTTCAGTTTATTTTCTGCAAAAATCATACTATATGCATACATTCAAACATTTGTTTTGTAAATTTTCAAAAATCGCTTTAAGTACTTGATGCCCTCAATAAGGGGAGCCTTCGTCAAAGCAAAATCATTGCACATTTTGCAATGCTCTCGTCTTAGCCTTCCTAAAAACTTGACGCCCTCACCAAGGAGGAGCATTCGTCAAGGGGGAACAAATATGCATGTATTAGTTTCTTTATTATATCTTCTTCGTTTATCTCTTTCTCAATTCTTGAATTCGGGTTAGTTTTTTTTCGACACTCTTTTTGTTTTGACAAAATAAGGGAGAAAAGAGTAAAAACTTAACTAAAAAATTTACAGATTTTATTGTTTACTTAAAATAATTTTATGTTTTGTCATCAACAAAAAGGGGGAGATTGTTAATACAAATAATCGTAAAAACGTTTATTTATATTTTACGATCTTCTTATGTTTTGTCGATAACAAATTCAAGAAATAAATAAAATACGTAAAGTTTTGAGCCAATAATTTACTAACTCATTTCACTAAATAAATAAACCATTAAACATGTTTAGTTAAATAGTTTACATAAAACCAAAACCATTTTTATAAAACACTTATAAGTAACTTTGGTTACTTACATTTTTATAAAATACATGCTAAGCCAAATATAACTTATAAAAGTTTGAACTATCCATAACCCAAAACTCATGACCCATGGACCTTGACCCAAAACCCATGGACCATAAGAATGACATCATGTATGACATCAAAATGGGTAAAAATCCATTACCCATGACCCAAAGTTCATAACCCATGACCCAAAGTCCATAACCCATGACCCAAGATGTCTATTACATCATGTATGACATCACATAACCCATGCATCATAACCCATAACCTTAAACCCGGAATTGTAACCCAAAATCCGGACTGGTATTACCAGATAGCCGGATCCCTTGGTTAACACTTGTCGGATCCCTTTGGAAAAGGATCTGGTTGATCCGTGTGAGTAGAGGATTGTTTTCCTATAAATAGTTGGCCATTTCCTCATTTTTTTCTCACCACTTTTAGATATATATTCTCTCTATATTCTCACTTCTCTAACCTCAGATCCAAGGATCATCTATGTAGCTCTTTTATTAGTGATTCTCTAGGTTCCTCTTAAAGGCGATATCACGACTTTTAGCGTAGAAGACTTGCAAGCTCGAAGATATGAGTTTCTAGACTTCATCATCATCGCTAGATCACATAAGTGTCTCTTGTTGTTGATTCCTCTCAAACATGTCATAGGTGTGTTGTATTAACTAGTGGTGCTTGGATTAGTTCCTCCATTGTAAAGGAACTTAGTATCTATCCTTGTACCGGATAAAGTGTAGGCAACAAAGTTTTGGTTAGCCTTGTACCGGATAAAGTATAGGCGACCAAGGTTTGGTTCTACCTTGTGTGAAGAACTCGATATTTAGCTTTGTACCGGAAAAAGTGTTAGCGACGTTGTGAAGGCTTCTTTGCCAAGAAAAGGTTCTTGTGTTGTGTAGTAATTACAAACTCTCAAGTTGGGTACTAGGGGAGTGGAGTAGGGCAAGGTAGGTGGCCTTGTAGCCGAACTACTATAAATACTTATGTTATGGTTGTGTCTTTCTTTCTCTATCTCTTAGTATAGTTTAATCACATTTAACTATCAATATCTAATATACCAAAATAGATTGACATAAGTCGATTTAAAAGTTTTAAAACGAAGTTTTAATTGGCAAAAATATTCAAACCCCCTCCCCCCTTATAGTTTTCTACAATACGGTTTAATCTTATTGTTTTATTATCATTTTTTTCTTTTTTTTTGAAATATAACTTAAAATTAACCAAAACTAAAAACAATACATATCACTCCTCGATAGTGAGGTGGGTTCAGAAGAAACAAAACGTCCCACAAAATACATTGATTCGAAAAAAATGCTACTTAAGAAGTCCAATGAGCAGCTTGATTATTTACTCGACTAGTCTAAAAAAAACTAAGTTCTAGGTTCTTCGACCATGTACGAATGTGGTCCATAAGAGCACCTAAGGGTGGCAATTCAGGTCGGGTTCATGTTGACGGGTTCGGGTTGTCAGGTTGGCGGGTAAGAAAACCTCAACCGAACCTGACCCATCAATGGGTCAGCTATGTCAACCCTAACCTGTTTACACATAACCCGAACCTGACCCATTTAACCTGTATATATACTTGGGTTGACAGGTTAAATATGTTACACGGGTTGAATAGGTTAAACGGGTTTCGTGTTTACCCATTTAATCAATTTATATAACAAAGTTGGCGCATTACACGAGTTAAACAGGTTAAACGGGTTTGCGGGTCAACTCGTTTAACCCATTTAACCCATATAATAAAATATAAATAATTTTTAATTTAAGAAAAAAAAATCTTAAACTGGTTGGTGGGTCGACCCGTTTAATTATTCCCAACCCAAACCTGACATGTTTTATAAACGGGTTAGAGTGTCCATGGTACTAGAACCGTCCCGAACCGGAACCGAACCGAAAGAACCGAGAACCTGAAAATAACGAAAAAGTGAAACCAAGAACCGTCCCAAGTTTTTTGGTTCGGTTCCGGTACGGGAATTTTCGGTAATTCCCATGAGTACCAAAGTGTTAAAAAAATGTGTTTGGATGGATGTGAATTTATGGTACTCGGTTCGTAGAACTTCGAAAAAAATTGACAGCCTTAATAGTATTCCACAACTTGACTTACAAACAAACAAAAAACATATATCCGGTAATCGCAAACTCATTATCCACGAAAATAATTGCAACCTCGTTGTGAATTTTATATATCAATCATGGTGACTAGCTTATAATAACTTAAATGGTGACAATATATCATGCAGTGTTGCCATAATCGTTAATTGTTTCTTGACTTTTATCATTAAATTTAATGAACAATAAATACCAATAGTTAATTACAACTTCTTGTTAGTGGTTACTAAGCAACACATAATTGTTCGATATGCGGCTATACGCATACTCGATATTCCAGTTTAGAAAAAACTTACTTTCATATTGATGAATGGTGTTTGAATCTTTGAAGTGACTCAATGGATTAAAGGTTAAGGTTTATGGCTTTTTAGGTTTAGGTCGGGTTTTTTCTATTTTCTTAAAAGGCCGCATACTTGCATGTACACAATATCCCAAACAAACCCTATAAAACTACATATTTTCATAAAAGTCGGTTCTTTCAGGAAAGTACCAGAACCGGACGGTTCCGACCCGAACCGTCCCGAGAACCGAAATTTTGGAATTTTAGGAACCAAGAACCGTACCATGGTTCTATTATACGGTCCCGTTCCCGGTCGGTACCGGTACGGTTCCTCGGTTTTTTGGACACCCCTAGGTTAGACGGGTTGACCCAAAACCGACTCGAAATCTATTTAGACTCAACCCGAACCTGTTAATTTTCGTGTCGGTTTCAGGTCAGGCTCCGTATCGGGTTAGAAATTGCCACCCCTAAAGCACCAAGGTGGGATAGTTCTAAAGATGACAAAGATATCACCATTTGAGAGTCAGATTCCACAATATCATCGAGGCAAGTGTGATTATACGCTAGACGACATGCATAATGTATTGCGGTAACTTCAGCATGTAATGGAGATATGTCAAAGCATGAATTACCATGTACCTAAAGGAGAAGCCAGTAGAATCTCGGACAACAATACCAAAAGCGGCGTTAGGGTCCTTGTAAGCAGCATCACAATTTATCTTCACCAACGATTCATGGGGGGTATCAATTGCGGAGAAGGATTTGATGTTGGATTAGGAGCACTTGTTAGAGAACCAGTGAGCCGTGTTTTTTTACATGAAACCAGCTTATCAAACTCGATAAGTTGAGCATATATGGAAGTTAAGTGTTAGTCGGAGAAAGGGTTATATTATTATAGATGAAATTGTTTCTAGATCTCCAAATAGACCAATATATTGTCGCTACCACTAATAGAACTCGGATAGCTACCCGATTGGAGAAATTATCATCAATAGAGCTTTAAAGACGACGTGAGATGTTAGTGCCAAATTCATGAAACCTGGATGTTAACGGGGAACCAAACTAGATTGGGCATGTCTGAGCACATTCGAACAATAGATGTAAAACTTGCCCCAGTATGAAGTTATGCTATTTTAGGATGTAACTCGTGTAAAACGGTGTAACCGTTTGAATACATAGTTTAGCGCAAAATGACAACAAGTTGTGCTTCTTCAATTACACGGTTACAACTTTGTCTTCCTCTTTATGAGTGTAAGTAACATGATTATAATTTCAAGTTAGCACACAAGTCATTATTCAAGCTTAGGGATTACGTATGTGGCATAATGTATTGTAAACGTTCAAAGTTGAGATCGTCGTTTCAAGTAGTAATTACCTGCTGAAGGAACCAAAGACACTTTCATCAGTAATTACACTTTGATTGTGGCATATTAGGCATTACGACAAATTAAATGCAAAGCGTCTCTCCTTTGTAAAATACAATGACATAATATTGGTGTTAATACGAGGAATTTTCATTTGCTTACTATTATTCTAGTGATTACCAATGGACTAATCCACACAATCCATTTAGTTTAATCTAATGGTGGAGATTAACCTAAGATTTAATAGATAAACCTAAGTCAATGTGTTTTTTACTTGTCTTTTTGTCTTTCTTTTTTATTTCTATTTTTCTTAAATTCACGTTTTTTTTAATTCACGTTATTCACGTTTTTTTTTAATTCGCGTTTTTTCTTCACATTCATACATTTTCGTCTGTTTTCATACGTTTTCGTCAATTTTCATACGTTTTTGTCCGTTTTCATACATTTTCGTCCTGTTTCATACGTTTTCGTCCGGTTTCTTACGTTTTTGTCCATTATTCATATGTTTTCGTCCGTTTTCATACGTTTTCGTCTGTTTTCATACGTGTTTTTACGCTTTCATTCGTTTTCGTCCATTTTCATACATATTCGTCCGTTTTCATACATTTTTGTTCGTTTTCATCCGTTTTTAAATGTGTTCGGCCATTTTCAGACGTTTCAGAACATCACAAGTAATATTCTGTGATATTCAGAATATCACAATTGATATTCTGAATATCACAATGATATTCTAAATATCACAAGTGATATTATGTGATATTCAGATGATCACAAGTGATATTCAGAATATCACAAGTGATTTTCTGAATATCACAAGTGATTTTGAACTAATGTTTTGTAACATGAAATCACAAGTGATATTCATAATATCACAACGTGACATCTAGAAAATCACAAGTGATACTCATAATATCACAAAGTGATATTCAAAAAATCACAAGTGATATTCTGAAAATCACAAATGATATTCAGACAGAAAATCACGAGTGATATTCTGAATATTACAAAGTGGTATTCTGAATATCACAAATATCACTTGTGATAGTCACTAACGTATGAAAACAAACGAAAACATACCAAAACGTAAGAAAACAGACGGCTACATATGAAAACGTATCAAAGCGTAAAAACGCGTCTGAAAACGGACGAAAACGTATGAAAAATGGACGAAAACGAAAGATAAACTGATGAAAACGGATGAAAGCATATGAAAACGAATGAAAACGAACGAAAACATATGAAAACGGACAAAAAAACGAAAACGTATGAAAACAGACGAAAACGTATGAAAGTGAAGAAAAAAACACGAATTAAAAAAAAACGTGAATAACGTGAATTAAAAAAAAAAAAAAAAAAAACGTGAATTTTTTCTTTAAAAAAAAGAAAAAAAAAATATATAAATAAAAAAGAAAGACAAAAAGACAAGAAAAAAAAAAACATAACTTAGGTTTATATATTAAATCTTAGGTTAATCCCCACTATTAGATCAAACTAGATTGATGGTGGGGATTTGTCTTTTGGTAAGCATGGATTTGTGGGTAAGCAAAATAAAGTGACTCGTGTTAATATATATAAAAAACATAATATCATCTGGATTCCAAATGAAACAGGTTTCCAACTATACCAATAGCATTATGAAAATAAGTAAATAACCCATGATCCAAAATATGCAACATAGTTTACTTAAATTGAACCAAAGAACTTATGTCTGCATTGATAAACTATGCATATTCTGTCATTAATCCTTGGTCTGCTATGTATTCATCCACCTCATGAAATAGCACTAGATCACTTCGCCTTCAGCTTTCAGTGATTCAAGAAACTGGTTACCCTTTTGCGATTTGCCTAGCTTCATACCCGTCCCTTTACTTGGAGCACTAACAGCTGCAGTTGGACCAATTCAGATACAAATGTTACTCGCTTGTTTCATTTATTCAATTCTGATACAATATAATAAAAAAATACAAATAGAAGGTCATTGTTTGTCATTGTATCTTCAAAGTATAGAGTGTTAATGATTTAAAGATTTAGATGTTGAACAAGGCCAAATTATTAAGATGATCAGAATACTACTATAAGACTATTAAGCCAAAAACTGATTATTTGATAATTAAATTATTTCTTTTATCAGTTTCTATATAGCCATACACAAGAAAGTGTATATCTGAGACTTAATAGAGCCATAAACAAATAATCAATTTGAATATGTGCAATGCCGTACAGAATATAAGAAACTATAACTATGAAGTCCGCCAATGAGGCAATGAGAGTATCAATTAAAGAAAGTGCTAACCTGTAGACTTGTCTGAATATGTGTGGACATCAGAGCTTAATCCAATTCCAGAACCACGTCCATAGTTATTATCATTGGGTATCACCGTATCATTACCAAAACCACCATCCATTAGTGGTAAAGGTGAATAGCCACCTTTGACCATTTTACTCCTGTCAAGCTGCTGCAGAGTTAACACAAATATTTGTTACATCAGCAATTGGATATGCAACTCCCTTTGAACCTAAATTAGCTTTACCTTATTTTTCTCGATCTCAAGAGCTTTAAGCTGCATAGCTTTTCTGGTATCTTCAATTTTTCTCTGTAATTCCGCTTTGTGCAATCTTTCCTCATGACTCTCCATTTCACAGTATTGTTTCACCTGGGCAACAGTTACGTCCTCCTTGTGCCCATTGGAAATGACTTCATCAAATGCAAATATCAGCTCAAAAGCAAACTTGCAAATGCCTTCTTCATCTTGTGAGGTAGAAAACTCAGCTACCTATACATTGTTAAGGAGTTAAACTGTAGGTTTTTATCACTATAACAACGACTAGAATTTGTAAGAACTACAAAAGAGAAACTACACACATGAATAAATTAATTTCTATGTATATAATTCTCGTTGATCTATATGAGGTTCTAAAATATTAGTGAACATATATGCACATTAGGTGCATCAAAAAGTGTTATGTAGAAAAGATTTACCACTTTAGAGAGAAGCCTTAGCGTATCGAGATCGTCAAGAATATTGCTTTGCTTGTTAGTCACGAGTAAGAGGTATAAGCCCTCAATTGGCTGGTACACATAGCGCACATTCTCAGTCTCAACATAGGTATGTTGTTTCCCACTTGCAACCAACTTAGGAAAAGCTGCTAGAAGCCCCTCGATCCTAACTCGAGACATGTCAACAAACTGCCTCGAAACAAGTGCTGCAATGAAGTATACGACGACTAATAGTTAACTACAGCATAACTGAGAGTATTAATGAGCTAGCAATTATTTTATCTAAATTTAAATGCGTAAAAACAAATGAAACACACTGATTAAAGGCTATTAACAATTTATGTTTGGTGATAGTCTTCACTAAAGGCTACTAACAATCTATGTTTGGTGATAGTCTTCAACAGAGTGAATGTAGACATGTAGTAGATGGCTTATACATTGCTGTAAGCAACATGTATACGCTCAAACCAAAATGAGATGCTAAATTGGACCGTTGCTTGGGCTAGACAACACTCACTACCTAGTATAAAGCAATAACATACTTGTAGATTTGATCTCAAGACATAAGGGATTTTGGGATTAATGCATTATAAAGAACAAACCTTATGGTGGTTTTGATATATAGACTCCTTAAGGGCCAGTTTTGTGAGTATAACATTTTTATTCTAGAGACACTAATAGTTAATATCTCTACGGCACCTCTAAACTCAAGAGGCTCAGACCACCTTGCCTCAGATAACTATGTGGATCATACACAAAGTAAGATCACAAAACCAAATTATATGAAATAGGAAAGTTTTGTGTATCCATCTATCCAATTCAACGATCTAAACTAAATTATCACGTGCATTAAACTACTTCGAAAATTCTTCACGCGTTAAAAATATATGTCATCTATTGATCTCAGTTTCATTCTTCTTTTTCTAATAACATAATCTCATCCGCGATATCAACCTAATTAGGTTCTACATTAATTTATCACTCATTCGATCAAGTAACATACGTGCAAAAAAAATAATATTATTCTAGGTTGATCACAATTTATTTGAAACGCCAGGCTCATAAACCAAAATATATACTACAAATGCATACAGATTATTCCAATCAAGTATCAAAACTTAAACATTAGGAGACGAAACAAACAACTGATCACCTTTGCCAGATTTGCTGATAATCGATGCCGCTAGAACAACCTACAAATTAAATTAAACAAATAAATCAATATTAGCAATGGACCAGATCTAAATTAAATTACCAAAAACCCTAATATTATTAGGAAACCAACATATTTTACATAATAAAAAATTGAACAACGAATGAGCCTGATTACCATTTTGAATATTATTGAAGATCAATGTCTGAGTATATGATGTTTTTGACGTTGAGATGCGGTGGTTTTGCATGATTGTTTCCTTCGATCTTATTATATATAGCGTAAATTCCGTAAAATATGTTACCTAGTAATCATATCCATAGAACGTTTGACATGTGGCAAAGGTAAAATGTTTCAGTTTACACTCCCTCGTAGGGCTGTAAACGAACTGAACGTTCAGTGAACATTTCATGAACGGTTCGGTAAAAAGTTCGTTTATGTTCGTTTATTTATTAAATGAACGAACATGAACAATATTTTACGATCGTTTAGTTAAATGAACGAACATGAACAAAAGTCACGTCCGTTTATTTATGTTCGTGAACGTCCGATTATGCGTTCGTTAACGTTCGTTTAAGTTCATTTATTTATTTATGTTCGTATATCAAATCTTTTAATTATATAATTTTTAAATTAGTTTGTTTAAACAAAACGACACTTATAAAACAATATTATATGCATAATTTATTAAAGTTTATGATTGTTTGTCTATGTTCATTTATGTTCGATCGTTTATGTTCGTTTAGCGTTCGGTTAGTGTCTTAATGAACGAACATAAACGAACATGAACAACTCATTTTCTTAATAAACGAACATGAACAAGAAATTTCGTCCGTTTAAGCGTTCATGTTCATTTATTTGTCCGGTTAAAATTAAATGAACGAACATGAACAAGGCTCCGTTCGTGTTCATCCGGTTCGTTTACAGCCCTACCCCTCGTGTCTCTGAAGTTTTTTCTTGAAATAAAGATATGATAGCCAATGTAAAAGATGTATTGATTCACTAACCATATGAGTAAAAACCACAACACGTATAGTAGTCATGAGTTTTTTAAATCTTGTCCATGCGTTTTTTTAACTCACGTGATTTATCTCTTTCATGTTAATCATGATTAGGGGTGTTGATCGGTTCGGTCATCGGGTTGTTCGGTTCGGTTAATTCGGTTAAAAAAAATTTTAGGTCAACCCGAGAACCGAACCGAACCAAATTCAAATTCGGTTTTCGGTTTGGTTTGGTTGAATTCTAATTCGGTTCGGTTCTTGGGTTGACCCGAATAACCCGAATTTCACTATTTTTTTAAAAAAAATTACTAATTACATAGATATTTAGAAAAAAAATATATATATTTCAAACATAAAAAGTGTTTTATTATATTATGATAACCTTTTAATAGTATTTATTTATATATAAATATACATAAAAATATATAAATATATATATAAATATATAAAAAATATATATATTTATATGAATTCGGTTTTCGGTTCAAACTGCTAAACCCATATCCAAACCGAGAACCGAATTAGTAGTTCGGTTTGGTTCGGTTTTAGCAAATTCGGTTCGATTATTAGTTCGGTTTGGTTATTTTCGTTTCGGTTCGGTTTTGATTTTCGGTCTTTACGGTTTTTTCGCTCACCCCTAATCATGATTGGTCTTTCAAAGAGCCGTGAGCTCACATGGTAATGGGCCGCCAGTAAATCGGTATACCATTTTCTTAAGTGGATTGAAGTAGTCAAGTACCATCAATCCATCATTTAGGACGGGCCAATGGGCTTGAATTACCTTGGATTATATGTACCAAAACTTTCTCTATCGGGCTCTCCTTTTATTCAATGTTTTTAGTGGGTGATTGACAAGTTGTATCTTATAGAGTTGAAGTTGTAACTTATTGGTCAAGTTGAACTTGAGTTGGAATGTCATTATTAAAATGTAAAAACTTAACACTCTTTTATACTTTCTCTTACGTTTTATAATAATTGTATCTCGACAAAAAAATATATAGTTTTACATTTAACTAATTAATTAATATCTTTTTCAAAATGTGTAATAATATTTCAATAAAAAGTATTAAATATGCTGATCGAAAACGTGGTTATAATTTACAAATTATTTAACAATTGAATAGAGATGATCAGTATTACAACAGAAGCATAAATCTATAAAAAAAAACTTTCATTCAAGTGATCCACTTACATGCTTAGCTGAAGTCAATTCGCCAACAGAGAAGGGGGTCGGACATGAATACGATTATGACTAATCAAAATAAATATATCATATATGTACCTAGTGATTTGGAGAGGAGATCAATCACGAACACAACGATCAATAGTATGATCTTATCCACGACTAGTCCACACTAACACTCCAGCAACTTCAGTAGAATGCTAGTGCTTGATCATGAACTCCACAACATTTATCAGAATCAAGATTTATCAAACACAAATGTGTGTTTGCTTGTGCTTGGGGTTCGGTCGAAAACAATAAGAGAAGAGGGGGAGGGTTTTCGAAACCCTAGATGGAGAAGAATAGTTAGAACCCTAATTTCGAATTAGAGTATAAGGATATCTTCTATAATTAAATATAAGATATATTTTAAATATTATAAGAGATATATACCATAATAAAAAGATATGATTGATCGGCTCCAAACCGTCAAGTTTTATCACACAAGCTGACCACTTGTTAATGGTCAACCGTAACAAACTTCAAACAGTCTGGAACCAAATGCAATTAAGATCTAGAGGAGTATAGTGTTTCCCCATGTCGTTAAGTCCCAACGAGCTGTGCACTGAATCACCAAACGTATAGTGATCGGGAGAATTTGAACGGAAAAAGGGTTATGATTGATATTAAATGACAAAGGAAAAATGAAAGAAAATTAAAAAGATAAATTATATTAAATAAACGCTATCACTATTTTTAAAATGATGTTTTTGATTTTTCTTTTATAAATTTAAATTAAAAACTACGTAACGTACAAAAGAAAATGTGAAACTGAAACAATATTAATCCTAAAAATATAAAAATGACATTTTTACAAACCTAATGATAAGAGAAAATTTTTAGAAAACGAAAATTATTTTTATTACTATTTATTTAATTATTATTAATTAAAAACTATTTTTACCTATTTAATAATAACCTAAAATTTAAGAAAATATGAAATAAAGCTAGAAAAATGAAATTATGACTTAGAAAAATCTAAAATAACTAAAGAGAATTTTCAAAACTAATTTTGTATTTTTCTGATTATTTTTCTCTTTTCTATGAATTAAAAACTATTTAAAACTAATTAAATTGCTAAAAATTACAAATTTAACTAAGAAAAATCTGGAAAAATATTTTTTTGACTTTTTATATTTATCTTAACCTATGAAAAATGAAAACTTATTTTTTTGAAGTTTTTCTGATTTAATTGTATTAAAAGCAAATTAAAAATGCCTAAAAACTGTTTTAACTGAAGAAAAATAGCAAACAGTGCAGGAAAAATATGAAAAATTCAGGAAAAGTCTAAATTAATATTCTGAATCTATGAAAAATATAAAAACAGTGGCTTATGTGTGAGAATATGGAACTGCAGTGACAAGTTCTTATAAATAAGCACTCCAAATAAGCTAGAGGCACCAACTGAGCACCAAATTGTCACAGAAGCTATATTATGCTACAACTACTCAAAAGCAACTAGATACAACTGACCTAAACCTCTAAAGTATAAACTACACAGATTTGATGAATTAAAAACTTACTTGCTAAAACAGATATTAACTACCACTTTGCAGCTTGAAAATAAGCTACTCAATAAGCTGAAACTAAAAACCAGAAGTTGGAACATGAAGGAGACCTGGCTAGCTACTTAAAAACCAAAAACCAGTCCAAGATAAGCTCTAATGAGCTTTTGACAAGCCCTGCACAACACCTGTGCACACTCAGTATATACTGAGTGTGTGCACAGGGGACTTATGACCAAGTTGACAAGCTGCTTTGGAGCTTGTACAAAATTACCAAAAATCAACAAAAATCATTTATCAAACCTTGACCAACTGAACTTATAAAACCCAAAATTTCACTTAAATTGGTCCAATAATGAATCAATTAAAAATCACCCAAGTTGGGTGAAAACTGACTTTTTCAATTTTTTTTTTGACTTTTGAAAGTTTTGCAAAGTTTGACTTAAATGAGATTTGATTCAATTTTATGAACTGAGTATGATGTTTTATGGTGAAATGAAACTAATGCAAGCTATCTCTATGAATTCTAAACACAAATCAAGCTTTTGATTTTTAAAACTTCTAACAGTTAAGAGACTAGGACAGATTCAAGTTGATTTTGACTTCTAGAGTGCTAAGGTGCAAATAAAGGAGCTAGATGACTCTAATATGCCTATTAGAAATGACTGCAACAGAAATCAACCTAAACCAACTCCTCTAACTCAGATAATGCAGCAGATCCAAACACAGATTTCACAACTGTTTCACTAATGACTTTACCTAAATGACTAATCTAGCTTATGCTACTACTGAAACTGAATCATTCTACCCTAATAACAGTTAAATGAGCATATCTAAAATAAAGCTAACAGTAAATCAAGACAGATATATATATGTGAAACTCACTTGTGTCCACAGCCACTATGGCTTGCCAAGAATCAAGGAAAGAACCACTACCTACAACTGTCTTAATCCTATACCCAACTCAATTTCAACCCATATCCAATTCTGCATCAACCCAAACCATTTCCATCACTGCTTAACCAAGATTCAATACAGTTGACTTTTGTTGACCAGATATGAATATTGCTTGCAAATGTTTCTTAAGCTTACTAAAAGCTATAAACAGCTTAAATAAGCCTGTTTGAATTAAAATGAAGCTACTTGGAGCTTTGAGTATAAGAGCTTGAAACTGAATTTATAACAGTGGACATAAAAACATTAACTTAGATAAAACTTTGAAATTGATGCTTGAAATGAGATTATAATGATAAAACAACTGGAGTTTAGTACAGAGAAACAAAGGATTACAACTTTAAACTTGAACTAAAACATTGATGTTACAAACGACATATATGAAATTTTAAAACTAAGAACTGCCTCCTCT
>BPTQ01000001.1:237649188-237753547 GCA_019973895.1 Chrysanthemum seticuspe | reverse complement strand
GGTGCCTAGGGACCGAAACACGATCGGCCTAGGGTTCACCTTCCCTAGGCACCCTAGGCCCCTTTGTCATCCTAAAAAGAGATATTTATCACTCGGTAAAGAAGTAATAAAGAATGGGGAAAGATTGTGTGAAAGAGGGGACTCAATTTAGAGTGATTGGAATCTAGGTTCTCTAGATACAAACATCAGAACAAAAACACACTAGAAAATCCAAGGAGAATTTCCGTTCTAGTGGTGGAAACTTCAGCTCGTTCGAGTTGAGGTACTCAACGGTTCGAAGAAGTAGTAGTTCCGATGATTTCAGGAGAACAACTACTAGAGAAAGAAAGAAGTTTCTTCACATCACAACTTCTGTAATCACTTTCTACAGAGTTTACAGTTCTGCTTCTATAATCACTTCCCATAGATAGCAGATATCCTATTGAACTACTACCACACTACACCAACGACTAATCCCAAAGGAGATATACTCCTTTACAACATCATCAAGGACATCAATATCCTTGGATCTAATGCTAGTCTATGTAGTACATCGAAACACACCATATCGAATGTACATCTAAGGCACCTTTCACTAATGCCTTTGACTAGATCTACAAGACACCTTTCACTAATGTCTTGTGTCTTTACTTCGAAGCACCTTTCACTAATGCTTCAAGTCTTGACTTCTAAGCACTTTTCACTAATGCTTCTTGTCTTGACTTCTAAGCACCTACCACATGTGCTTATCCTATAGACGATAGATACCCTTCACTAATATCTTCGTCTTGACATTTGAGACATCTTTCACTAATGTCTTCAACACTACACTTCTTTGAAGAAAGAAAGAGATCATCAACAAGAGGACTTTAGTAGCCTTGATGATGAAGAAGCTTGGCAACTCATGGAGTTGAGCTTGCTCGACTTCAAAGGTGGTGATCTTGCCTTTAAGAGGAACCTAAAAGATCACACAAAAACAAGACTACAAACATAGATCTCTTGGATCTAAGGTTAGTGAGATTTAACTCAGGGGAGAAAGTGTGTTAGAAAGGGGTAAGAAATAATGAAGAAATGGCTCACTATTTATAGAGAAAAATCCTACTGTTTCCCCGGATCCCACGGATCCCTTCCACTTGGGATCCGGCTAGCACAAAGCCAGGGATCCGTGGAACGCTCCTCTTTACCCATGGGTATTTTTGGTTATGGGTCATGGGTCATGGGTTGATCCATGGTTTTCTTTCTAGATACAATGTATCTTAAGGATACAATGAACTTGGTTAAGTGGTATAAATAAAACCATGGGTTATGGGTCAAAACCATTTTCTAGTTTTTACCTATTTAGTATATACTTGTTTTTACCCATTTTAGTATATACTTGTTTTTACCCATTTTGGTATATACTTAGTTAAGTATATGTTATCCCAATATGTAAACACTAGTTGTTGTACATATGTATATCTTAAGCATAAAATCACTTATACTAGTTTTAGTGTTTTATGAGAAAGCGTAAGTGTGTTAGAAAACTATTAGTTCAAACCATTTACGTATTTTATTTGTTTCGTTAAAATGATCTTACTTTTGTTATCGACAAAACATCAGAAGATCGTAAAATATAAATAAACGTTTTTACGGCTTATTTGTATTAACACGTTCTTCATCAAATATTGCATCTCTTGACTCTATTATAGAGTTCACCGACACATAATCATTAGGTTCTATAACATAAAACCTATAACACTTGGAATGCTCTGCATACCCAATGAAGATACAATCTATACCTTTCTCACCCAGATTTTTCATTTTGGGTTCAGTTAATCTTACAACTGCTCTACAGCCCCAAACCCTCAAATAAGTCAAATTTGGTACCTTCTTGGTCTAAATTTCATAAGGTGTTTGTTTACTATTTTTGTTTGGAGTTCTATTCAGAATATAACAGGCTGTCAACATAGCCTCACCCCAAAACCCTTCACTTAGTCCAGAATAGGATAACATGGAATTCACCATTTCCTTTAAAGTCCTATTCTTCCTTTCAGCCACACCATTCTGTTGTGGCGTGTAAGGAGCCTTGGTTTGATGTATTATTCCAGTCGATTGAAAATAAACTGGATCATAATACTCACCACCTCTATCAGTACGAAATACTTTTATCAAATCTTGTCTTTGAAGTTCTACTTCTTGTTTATAAATTTTAAATTTATCTAGAGCTTCATGTTTAGCATGCAATAGATAGACATAACAATATCTAGATGCATCATCAATAAAAGTAATGACATACTTATTATGTCCTAGTGAAGGATTGGCATGAAAATCACATATTTCACTATGTATGAGATCTAATACTTTGCTTTCCCGATTAACACTCTTAAAAGGATGTCTAGTGATCTTTGTTAACATACAAGTCTTACAACTTTCTGTTTTCATATCAATCACTATGTATGAAAATCACATAAATCACTATGTATAGACGAGTACTTTGAAATATTTTGGACAAACTTTTTTTTTGTCATTTTTTTTCACTTATTTTCGTCGTTGGAACTTACATGAGAATCATATGTGATTCAGCTAGAGCTGAGCATCGGTACGGAACCGACCCGAACCGACAAAAACCAACGTGACCCTAGAACCAATTTCACAAAAAGCATGAACCGAAACCGAACCAATTCGGTTCGGTTCGGCTTTGTGTCGGTTCGGTCCGGTTTACATGCTTTATGTGGATGTTTGGTCGGTTTTGGGTCGGATGGAACCGAACCGACCAGATAACCGGTAACACATAGGACCGTAACCGAACCGAAAATGGTCGGTTCTGTTCGATCGGTTTTGTGCTCAGCCCTAGATTCAACACTAGTTTAAATCTTCGAATATATAAACATGTAAAAGTTTTTCAACAATATTTTAAAAGTTTCAACTTTTTTTTCTTAAAAACTTGATATTTATAGCCTTCTAACCTATAACACATTATATTTTGAATTGTAATTAGTGTAGCTAATTTTTTAAAGTTGGATAAAACACATAATTACACGTGATCTCGATCACATGTGATTTTAGCACATGTGATTTTTTCACATATGATTATAGAAGTTTCATAAATGAACTGCTATATTCTATATTCGAATACAATGTGTGATATATTTTTGGAAAACCATGAATGTTTGTTGTTCATTACAAAAAAGCGGGAAAGCCTTTAATTTATAGACAAATACTTATGTCGATTTTAGTACAGTTGTTTAGTTTTTGAACTTCGATATTAGTGTTAAATCACATATGATATATAATGCAAATTTCAATACTGAAATGAAATGAAAAAATAATTCGTTAAAAATATATGAAAGCGCCTTATATTAAAAAATAATAAAACAGTTGTCGTGAGTGTATAATTTGTTTTATTTGACTTTGTGAATGTAAATGAGAGATATCTCCCCCTCTTTATAATGATACATTTCGGTCAAATGCTTTAACGACATTGTTTATTGTATGAAATACCACAAAGAAATAATTTACTAAAAAATAATAGTGTGACAAATAACTATTCGGAAGGGACAAATTTATTATTATTTTTATCTGAAAGGCCACATCAAATGTATTAAAAGGGTACAAGTATTGATATGATAAAACAAAAAAAAAACAAAATGAGACTACAAAATCAAATTGTGCTCTTCTGGGAAAAAAAACAGTAATAATTCTAATATAATAATTGTCGTTAAGGTAACATAAATCGCATTTTTTTTATACAAGAGCAAAATCCAAAATTAAATATTGAATCATTTTATTAAACTAGACGATTACCGTGCATAGCAACTGGATTTTATAGCGACAAATTGTTTAGTGATAAAAAACGTTTATGGGTTATTAACGAAAAATAATAAAAGTTTGAAGATTTGGAGATTAAACATAATGTCGATTTAAACCGGTCAATCAGTCAGGTTTGAAGCGTCTCGGGTTAACCCGGTTTTCGACGTGTATTAATAATTTCCTTTTGAAATATATGTTTTCAATATTTCTATTTTTAGTTTAAACTTTTTACTTTTTACTTTTCACTTTTTGTTTTTCCTTTATATATAGTATACGCGGGTACCCTATGACGATTAACCGGGGGAAGAGATCTCGATGAGGCCTGATTTACCAGTTTGTATCGGTTTCAATGTGTTCTCTTTGATTCGTTTTTGGATGGCTTTTATTGGTTAGTCGAACCGGTGGCGACACCGGTTCCCTGTTGAACCCGTTGGTCCGATCTGGTTTTTCAAAATTATATGTACCATCAACTTGTTAGCTTGTATGAAACTTTGTGTGTTTTATTAATTTGTATAATGTGTATAATAACATGTACTTTTCATTTTAGGGTGTTTTAAAAATAACATTAATTAGTGTGTCTAATTATTTTATATATTTGGATTATGTTGTAGCTTGTTTAAATTGTATATTGTGAAAATTTTATTGTCCTTTTTAATATGAGGTGTTTGAATTTTATTTGGTAGATATGCTATTAGGCTGGAAGGCAAGGGATTAAAAACCAAGGTGAGTGAGTCACCTTAACACCCTACTCACCCTTGACCTCCATGTCGACTACCCCGAGTCACGCGTGACTCACGCAAACCAAGGGCACTTACTGTGAGTAACTCACCTACTTGATTTTCATGAAGCAACCTCCCAACTTGTGTTTTGTTGTATTAAAAAGAAGAAAAAAAATTAAGGTGAGTGGCACTGGGTGCCTTGTCTACAAAAAGGTGAGTGAAGGTGAGTGGAAAAGAGATGAGAGAGAAAGTTAACGTGGCGCTGAGGTGTAAGGTGAGTGAGGTACTCTCCTTGCCTTCCAACATTAGTTGGTTTTACAATATGAATAAATCACTGAACTTTTAAGTAATGAGGTGTTTTAATAAGAATATTAATTACATATACATTTCTCTCACCTTTGACTAATTTTCAACATTCAATAATTCAACATTACACTTACCTTTAATAGATAGTATAGATTAATAGAACTGGAGACCTTGATCTCAAAAATGTATTAATCTTATAATTGATCATTAAAAGTCAAAATTTGAAAATAAATTGCTCAAAATTAAAATAATTTTGTTTATCTATTCAGTTGTAGATGAAAAAAAATCCAAAAAATTATAAAAACTATAAAAATTAAATATGTAATAATGTTATATATTTTTTTTTATCAATTTATAAAATTGTAGGAGTTAATTATAAAAGTGGGTCAATTTTTTAAAAAGGGAAAGTCAATTTATAAAACTGTAAAGGGGTTATAATCATGTTTTATTTTAAGAAAACAACATTTATTGTTGTTTCTGTTTTCATTTATAAATACTACTCTAAATATTAGATCAGAATTATCGTAATACTCAAAATTCGTATATACATGAGATTATAAATGTTAAAATAAAGTCAAATCTTTTTTCTTTATATATTAAAATAAAGTCAAATTTTAGTGTAATATGAAAATGAAATACACAATATTATATGTATAGCAGTGATTAATTTAAAATATTATTTAATATTCACATATGCTTTTAGTGTTTGAAATACACTATCATTGGCCTCCAAAACGATGTTGTTTGAAATGCACCATCGTGACGAGCATTTAATTATTTTTCAATAGATGAGCACTTTCATATATTTTCGATAATTTTTTTTCTTCGTTTCTTTTTTTTTTCTTGGTGCAATATCACTTGTGATATAACACTAATTTGTAAGTTAAAACACTCAACATGCTTTCGTAAAATAAGTATAAATATTTTTGTAGAACTCCAAATGACTCATCGTAAGTTCATGCACTAATCTGTAAGTTAATGCACTTTTATGTAAGGTGTTTGATAAAATGCCTAAGAGCGAGATGCACAAGTTGAGAAGCAATCACATGTTCCCCATGTCATGTGATTGTGTTTGTAAGAGACCCTATATTAGTTCTAAGTAATAATACTATTATTCAAGTACCTGGAAGATAAAGTCAAGAATTATAAATGGATATTCGTGATAACTACATGGCATTAATAGATGTAACAAAAGAGGTTAGGGTTGAAAATTGATCATTGTTTAGTACGTGATATCACCAATGATATCACACGTTATATCACCTGTGATATAACATGTGATATTACATGTGATATAACATGTTACTCAATTACCACCACTGATTCAACAAAAAGAAGAAGCCGACACATCTGAGATATAACTTGTGATATCTAAGGTTCCTCCAAAAAGATGAACAACATGAGAATGAGATACACTGCAAAGATCTTTCTTCATGAAATAAATGACCAAAATAAGTTGATAATAGAGTATGCAAATAGGTTTGCAGCAAGAAAATCATATGAGAACACTATTATCACTTGTGATATTTTAGAAAACATAGTTAATGTTTGTTTAGTTGTTGTGATATCATTTTTATTGTGTGTTTTATCACCTTAATTTATAGCTTTAATGATACTAATTTATGTTCTCTACATAAAGGTGTTATCAATTAGTATACCCAACTAAGAATGTGAATTATCATAAGAAATAATCAACTTTATATAAAATGTTAATGATTATATTTTTGGTTCTTTACATATATGTGTTATCAGTTGTGATACTCAACTAAAAATATGAAATATTACATTCTTACCAAATGTGATAATAATTTAGTATTTTACCAAGTGTATATGAAAGAAATGATAAACATCACTCGTCATATTTTATCGTTGGCTCAGTCTGGGGCTTCGGCATCGCCTGAACTTAAACACTTTTTTTTTGCCTTTACAATGTAATACCATATATGAGTAATGTCACATGTGATAAAGCAATAAAATGTAACACTAATTCTGGTATTTTACATATGAGTAATATCACATGTGATAAAACAATAAAATGAGCAAAAGTATACATCATTCATGTTTGGCTATATCGCCTGAAATATTACTCTAAAGTGACTAATTTCAAATTCTATTACTTTATCACATGAGATATTAATCTAAAGTGACTAGACATACCATTTAAATATTTTTCAACTTTGATACAATGTTATATCATAAGTGATAAACAAGTGTCACTTACAAATACCAAAATGAATAAAAAGAAAGCAAACTATAAAAATAAAACTTGGTGTATTCTCAAAACCAAACAAGTGTTGCATTAATTTATATGACATGTCTAGTATCACTTGTGATCTTTCATAAACATCGATTACATGTTACAAATTTCAGAAAGAACACAAAAGATTTGAGCAAAGTTTTTATTCTTTAGCAACCCTGAATCGTGAGTAAAACTATTTATTGTGTTTGTCTATCACGATGAAAGACACAAAAACCATCTTGTACCTGAAAAGTATAAAAATACTAGAAAACACATAGGTGATAATATATAAAAAAAATATACAAAGCAATGAAATATCACTGATGATATTAAAGGTTAAAAAGCATAATTGCTTGTTTCTAAAATATCACAAGCGATATTAGACATTAACTATGTTTATGAAATATCATAAGTGACGCAGATGTACATATATAGTACATTGATTATTATATCATCAACTTCAAACATCACTGGTGATACTAAAATATATGATACATAGCAGATTCAAAACAACAATCAGACATAAAAACAACATTTCAATGCAGTTAAAAACAAAAATTTAACTAACAACTTAATTAATAAGCAAAATATAGGAGCAGTTAACAAGATTATCAAATATTTTTCACTCACACATTTCATCAAACACTTGGTGTGCAACTTGATAAAAAGAAATGTTAACAACTTGATCCGCATCATTATCAACCGATTCAACAATATAATCAACTGCAACAAATCAACAATTAGCAGATTTAAATTCATTTCATATCACTAACATCAAACATGACGTCAATTCACTGATTCGAAAATAACAAATTTGTTGATTTAGCGAAAGCAACATGAAAAATATAAAAATTACTACTCGCTTAGGTGAGGAAGAACCAATGGTAGAAGCCATCATGGTGTATTTAACATTATTATTATTACTACGAGGTCTCAGTAGATTCTTCGATGACGGAAACGAATCTGTTAATTTTGATTAGAAGAACGTAACTGGACCCGTCGCCATCCTTATCGCTATGATTGATGATGATTCAATCTGTTTTTGTTGTGGACCAAAATTAAATAATTTCGAGAAAGGAGGAGAGAAAGTAAGAGGAAAACACACATTCAGTTGTGTGTGAAAATAAGTGACGGGAGTAAAAAAAATACTTTATATAGTTGAAAAAACAAGATTAGGACATTAATCTTAAAACTAATCTCAATCATTAAATTAAATTAAATGAAAGATTGAAATTTGTTTTTCGGTAAATACCAAAATAAAAGTAATTAAAATAATTTTTCTCTAAAGTATAATAAAAAAACAAATAAATGACAAAATATAGCATTTTCATTTTTCATCGATAATAACGAGTTGTGAGAGTGATAGCCTAAAATAAAACGAGAATACAATTTGAATTTGTATATCTTTTGTGATGATATTTGCCTACCTCCACCAAATATACTAGAAGGGTACCCGCGTAATGCGATAGCGGGTACCCGATGACTATTTTGTAGCGAACAAATGTTTTGAGGTGGTGATGTGATGAGATGGTGGTGACAGCGGCGGCGATAAGTATAGTTATATGTGTTTGCTTATCCGTTTAGTGAATTCGTTTCACAACACTTCGAATGTATATGTGTTAGTTGTAAGTGTTTGTTTGGGTTACCCGTAACTTTCACGCGACATCATTATTCCCACATATAAAAATACCCTCGCAATCTCTTACGCGTCAAACACTCCCCCAAAAGTATATGATTTTGATGAATCAAGATTATATTGATTGGAATAAATGAAATAAAGGTTAAAGTTGTAAAAATTTGAATTAAAATAAAATAAACCCACTAAAAATATAAAACTAAAAACTCATAAAAATATATCAAAATGGATGTTGATAAAGAGCATAAAATTTTAGAAAATATGGTGAAATTAGATTATAATATAAATAAGTAGATAAAACGATATTTTAATTTGAAAATAAAGATTGAATTTTTAGTTGAGAAGTGACACATGTCATTTTATAATTGAAGCTCCTTATCTTAATTTTTGGTGGTTAGGAGTTAGGCTTGAAGTTTGTTAGAAGTTAGGCTTGGAGTTTGTTAAGAAATGACACATGTCATCTCATGATTGTAGCTCCTTATCTTAATTTTACATGCATTATAATATATCTTTTCATAATAAGTAAGTAAAAAAGTCTGAATTTTTAAGCCTTCTAATTAGGCCTAAATGGTAGTATAGATAAATATAACGGTCCAACTTATTATTTTATTTTATTTTATTCGTGTCCCACATCAAAGCCTAGCTAATCAAGTTTGCTTTCAATCAATGCAATTTTTTTTGTTAATCAAGGTGCATCGAGTATAAATAACACAATTAATATTCTTATTTAAATTATCAGATAAGTATGTATAAATAGACAACATTATTTATTTACGCAAGATTCAGTTTGTAAGGATTTTTATTTAAATCAATCTAAGTTAGATGTTGAAAATCAAAGAAAAATAAATATAGCATGTTTTATATGAGCTAAGAATGGCCATTCAAAAATATATATATATATATGAGCTAAGTAATGAAATTGTAGATTACAAAATATTACGAGTATCAAAGTATTGTACTAACTTTTTTCAATAGTCATTTAAGTTATAACGAAAACATGTAACTGTGATCCCCAAACCATCCATAATGCTTGTCCCTTTTAAAATGCAAGATAGAAAAAAGATATTTACACTTGTAACCGTCACATGAACTTACTATAATATACAGATGGAATAACATGTTGAAATGCATAAGTTACCCGCTAAACAATTATGCCAATCCTGGGGCCCAAGGATTTATATATATTGTAATGTAAACATAACTAAGGTCATTTTGGCTTATTTGTTTGAAATATTTTAAACTTAGGCATTGGAAGAACGAAGATTTAATTTCGTGTACACAAAATATTAAATATGTTATTTGACCTTATTTCGTTTATTGGGCTTAATTGGTATCAACCCTCAAGATATGGTTCTAACTAGGCTCTGCTGGTAAATGCGAGCCCAACTGTTTATGTTCTTCACTGGATTTTCTTTTCATATTGATTGATGATGATGATCTTATTTACGCATTGGATTTATAGAATTAGACATTTTATCGTGAGAATAGTCTTTAAGCTCAGACCCAACTTTCCTCCCGATGCCATAACAAATTTCATCAAGCTAAGAATAGCTAGTAATTCTGCATTTTATCGTGAGAAGAAGTCTTTAAGCTCGGACCCAACTTTCCTCCCGATGCCTAAAAGCTCACCCAATTTTTTTTTTTTTTTTTTTTTTTTTTTTTTTGAAACAGCTAATGAAATAAAAAGAGAAACAACTAGCCGAGGCTAGAAAAACCTACAAAAGAAGGCTTGAATTTTTAAGCCAATCGACCAAACTACTAACATATTTTTTGTTACGATTTGACACCAATAGAAAAGAACACTCTTTAACGGCCTCGACAATTCTGTCTTTTCTAACTTTTTTGTTTCCAACCGGAAGCAAATCGATCCAAACACCAATGGCAGCCCAAGTCGAGTTAGCCACCTCACAACCAAATAATAAGTGTTTAGTTTGTTCTGTGTGAAGGTTAAAAATCACGCATAATATGTCCGGGATGTCTAAACCACGATTATGAAGGTTAAGTCTCGTAGGAATCCGATCTAGCTGAACACGCCATATTAGAATATTAACTTTCCGAGGAACAAGATTGTTCCAACGAGTAGAAAGCTGTGCGTTTGGAAGAACAACATTATCTATCAATTGTCTAGTCAAATTATCCGAGAAAATACCATTTGGGTCTAAACTCCACCCAGCTTCTTATTTGTTGAATCAAGATCATTTATATATTAAGACATTAATAATAGCCGCTCATTTTCTTTTTTTTTTCAAAATGTTTCTGAAACCGTTAATCGTTAAGCGAAAAAAATTACACCATCGCATAAACATTTAATTATTGTTCTATAAATTGGCACTTTGATATACTTTTGGCAGAAAAAACTTGGTCACTTTTTTCACCTTTTTCGTCTTTTTTATTTTATTTATTTTTTCGTTATTAAAACTTGCATTAAAAAATCACACGTGATTCAACAGTAATTTGAAAATTTGAATATTTAGACATTTAGTAAAATGAATATAACTTTTTTTTACAAAATTCTAAAATTTTTACTGTTTTTCATTCTTAAAACTAGACATTCATATCTTTTCAATCATATATAACAAATTATATTTCGAATTGTAGATTAATGCAGTTAATTCGTTAAAGTAGTATAAAACACATAAAATCACATGCGATTTTTATGAGACGTGATCTTAATCACATATAATTTTTACCACATCACATGTAATTAAAGAAGTTTCATAAATGAACTGCTATAATATAATTCAAATATAGTGTATGATATATGGTTGGAAAACTATGAATGTGTGTTTTTTATTTCAAAAAACGAGGAAAGATTTTGATGTATACACAAATACTTATGCAACTTTAGTACGGTTGTTTAGAGTTCAAACTACCATATTATTGTTAAATCACATACTATATGTCATGCGAAAGCACATAAAGAAAAACGTAACAAAAAAAAAATCGTCGAAAATATCTTAAAGTGTCCGTCTATTGAAAGATAATAAAATGCTCGTCGCGACGGTATAATTTGTTTTGCCTAACGATTAACGATAATTGCATTTTTTATTTAAAATAATAGTTAGTTTCTCACTTTTTTCTCAACAGAAAAATGAGTGGCTAAGATTTGTCTATTGGCATGCATGAATCTTTTGATATGTAAATGATCTCTACTCTTATACAATTGCTCCCTCAAAAAAGGCCAGTCTTTTGATATGTAAATGATCTCTACTCTTATATAATTGTTCCCTGAAAAAAGGTCAAGTAATGACTCGGCACTCAAAATTGACTCAAGTAACAAGTTCCAGCCACAATGAGTCAAAATTTAAACCCTCCTATTCAATTATGTTTTAGTGTTTCCACTAGCGGTACCCACCCATTATGATCAAACCCTTGTTTTCTCTCTCGGACCTCTCTTTAAACCCATCTTAAAACCTGTTAATACAGATAAACCATAAAAACGTTTATTTATATTTTACGATCTTCTAATATTTTGTCGATAACAAACGTAAAATAATTTTGACGAAACAAATAAAATACGTAAAAGCTTTGAGCCAATAGTTTACTAACACGTTTTTACTAAACATATTAAAACCATCAAAATATGTTTAGTAAATAAGTTATAAAACCAAAGACATTTTTATAAAACACTAACAAGTAATATTGTTTACATCTTGCAGAAATGTGTATGTATAATAACTAGTGTTTACATTTTATAGAAATGTATATGTACTTTGTATATGTTGTAATGGTAAGTAATGGGTAGAAACCAAAGTCTATGACCCATGACTCAAGATCCATAACCCATTGACTAGGTACAATGAATGTTGTTGGCTAAAAACCAAAGTCCATAACCCATACCCATTGAGCATGATCCATACCCATGACCCATTGCATGACATCATGCATGAAGTCATGTTGGATATTATCCATGATCCATGACCCAAAGTCCATGACCCATGACCCAAGATCCATAACCCAATGACTATGTACATTGCATCTTGTTAGGTATTCATAATCCAATACCCATAACCCATAACCCGGTTTGCAACCTGAAATCCAGACTAAACTGACCCAGTAGCCGGATCCCTCTGGTGAGGGATCCGCGAGAACCGTGGGACAGTAGACATGTTTTGTCTATAAATAATGAGTCATTTCTCCCTTGCTCACCACCACTCTTAGATATACTTTCTCTCAGTATTCTAACATCACTAACCTCATATCCAAAGGATCATTCTATGTAGTTTTATGTTTGTGTGATTCTATAGGTTTCTCTTAAAGGTGAGATCACTACCTCTTGAAGACGTGCAAGCTCAAGGTTATGAGTTGCTAAGCTTCGTCATCATCAAGACCAATGAAGTGCATCTTGTTGATAGTTCTTTCCTCCCTCGATAGAAGTGTCGTGTTGAAGGAATTAGTGAAAGGTGTCGAAGGGTCGTGTTGAAGGCATTAGTGAATGGTGTCAAAGGTGTACATTCGATATGGTGCATCGATGTACAGGTTATGTAGTTTGGGTTAAAGGATGTTGATATCCTTTTAGTGTTGTAACAAGGAGTGTGTCTCCTTTGGGGTAGTTGTGTTGTGGTGTAGTGTTGGGTATTAGTTCCTCCTTTGTAATGGAACACGGTATCTAGCCTTGTACCAGATAAAGTGTAGGCGACGTTGTGATAGGTTTAGTTCTACCTCGTGGAAGAACTCAATGTCTAGCCTTGTACCGGATAAAGAGTAGGCGACGTTGTGAAGGCTTCTCCGCCACATTAAGGAGCTTGTGTTGTGTAGTGCTTACAAACTCTCGAGTGGGGTACTCGGGGAGTGGAGTAGGGCAAGGAAGTTGTCCTTGTAGCCGAACCACTATAAATACTCGTGTCGTGGTTGTGTGCTCTTTTACTCTTTATCTTTTGCATTACTTACTTATATGCTCATCTATCAATATCCAACACACACACTAAATAGATTGACATAAGTCGATCTAAATACTTTAAAACGAAGTTTTAATCGGTAAAACTATTCAACCCCCCCCCTTTTTAGTTTTCTACAAAACCCATTAGATCAGTCATTTCATCCCTTATTAACCACACATGTACAGTTGATTTCATTCTTCCAAAGCTGACCCGGTTTCAGTAATTTGAGATTTTGGAAATTTTGTCATACTCTTAAAAAAATGTATATTATCGATTTGGTTTTTTGTTCATCATGCCAACTCAATATAACTGTGCTTATTCGATTCAACGTCATTACTATTTAAGAAATGAAAAAGAGAACCAATATGCCAAATTTTCGTACCTAAGACATTCTTAATATAAGCCGCATATTGTGGCTCAATATCGAAAAATGCATTGTGAACCAATCTATAACTTCTCTCCTTTTATTATAAAACCCTTTCCATTAAGCCACCCGTTAAAGTTTCAGATTTAAAAATGTTTGGTAAGATGAGACATCCTTATGGTAACTAAATCTAGTAAATTAGGAACCTTAAAGTTCTCATTTTCTGATTTTACATTCTCAGAAGGAGCATTAAGTTTCAAACTATTCAAAATGGAATGGTATCAAAAACTATTAGGTTAAAACATGTGTCTCGATGTGACATTGTATTTATTATAATTGTCACATACGTTACAAAATATTGTGGTTCATTACTAAACCTATGATCTCACCAACTTTATGTTGACCGCTTTTAGCATGTATTTCTCATGTTGTTGATTTATCTAGCTCAGTATGCATTGGAGCATTGCATAGAGTCTCATCTCATGGGTATTCATCATGAAGGTTTTCAAGCAATATCATAACATTTGATGTGAACTTTGAACTACTTCTCATTTGGGACTTGCACTTTTGAAGACTGATTATTGTCAAAACTTGTCTCATCGAATGTATTTTTAAAGCGGCTCATGTAGAGGTCGTTCAAACTTTGTTTCCATGAAGTCACACCCCCATCTATCTTTCTGCTGTGACATTTTGAGGGTATAACACGAAATGTTTCAAGGAGCTCAACAGTGCACGAGAAAAAATATACTAGAAAAAGTTGGTCTAGGACAAGTTCATGTACCATCTTTCCAATTAGGCACAAAGTAGTACCACTCCCTTTTGTAAAGAAGGGCATCTTTTCTTGGAAAGTGTATGAACTCAAATTTTTATGACACTAGGTAATTCGAGTTCAGATGATGGAAAACTGATTGTGTAGACCATGAGAAGGTAACCACAGTCTTTGTTTGTGTTTTTCTTATGGTTGTATCAGCTTACCCAATAGGGTGAAGATAATTAATGTAGACGGATATTACTGTTGGATCGTAAACTTGATTTAGTCCGAGCCCATATAGTGGAAGCTTCTAGAAAGTCGTAGAATGGTATGGAAGCTTCTAGAACGACAAAGAATAATCCTAGAAAATATCCATAGATATGTCTAGAATATTGTAGCTAAATGTAATAGAAATATCTAGAATTAGGATAAGGATGATGATGTATTAGGAATGATCAAGATGATGTAGGAAGTATCTAGATCGTAGTAGAATATCCATGGAAATATCTCATCTCTAGAACATTCCATGGAGTAGTATAAATAGGTGTTGTGGTGATGCATATGCAAGTATGAAGCAAAGCTTAAGAAATAAAGTAACATTGTAAAAGCTCTCTAAGTGTTCCTCTCTTCATCAAGTACAAGCCTAAAAGGCCTTCGAGTTTCTAACAAATTGGTATCAGAGCTAGAAGATCACGATGTCAAGCATGATGAACTTGTTCCAATTTCCTCGTCTTACAAAAGACAACTATGGTAGTTGGTGCATTCGAATGAAGGCGTTACTAGGTTCACATGATGTATGGGAGATGGTAGAGAAAGGTGTTGAGAAAGTAGATGATGAAAGTTCCATGAATGCCGCCCAAAGGGTGGAGTTTCAAAAGGCAAGAAAGAAGGATCAAAGTGCTCTTACACTCATCTATCAATGTCTTGATGATGCGATGTTTGAAAAAGTTGCAAATGCAACTACTTCCAAGGAAGCGTGGGAGATCCTTCAAAATGCTTTCAAAGGAATCGACAAAGTGAAAAAGGTACGTCTTCAAACTCTTAGAGGAGAGTTCGAAAAACTCCAAATGGAGGAATCCGAAACCATTTCGGATTATTTCACTCGTGTCTTGACCATTTCAAATGAAATGAAGAGAAATGGTGAAAGCTTGAGTGACACAAGGGTGATAGAAAAGATTCTTCGTTCTTTGTCCCCAAGCTTTGATTACATTGTCGTGGCCATAGAGGAGTCAAAAGACATAGACTCAATGACCATTGATCAACTCATGGGATCTTTATAAGCCCATGAAGAGAAGTTGAAGAAAAGAAGGGGGAAAGAACCCTTGGAGCAAGCTTTATACTCAAAGGTCTCTTTCAAAGAAAGAGAAAAGAGCTTTCTACATGGAAAGGAGCAAGGACGAGGACGCGGTATTTTTCGAGGTCGTGGTGGTTTCCAAGGCCGAGGAAGAGGAAGAGAAGATGTCAACAAAGAAGATGAAAACCAATGGTCTTCATATCGAAGAGGTCGTGGGAGAGGCTTTCAATCTCAAAGAGGAGGTAAGCCCCAAACACAATGTTACAACTGTCGTAAATATGGTCATTATGCCAATGAGTGTACTAGCTCAAGACAAGTGGAAGAAAAAGCTAATCTTGTGGAGGTAGAAGACGGAGATGAGCTTACCTTGCTAATGGCAAGACATGACGAACAAGAAGAGAGGATAGAACCATGGCATATAGATTCCGCTGCAAGTAACCATATGACGGGTGAAGAAGACTTGTTCGTGGAGATGGAGAAAAGTAAAGGTAACGTCACCTTTGGAGACGAATCAAAGGCACCGGTGAAAGGAAAATGTAAGATACTTATCCGAGCTAAAGATGGAAGTCACCAATATATTTCGGACGTATACAATGTGCCCAATCTTAAAAGTAATATTTTAAGCGTGGGACAACTTTTAGAGAAAAAATACGATATTCATTTCAAGGATCGTAGTGCTACAATAAGGAATCCTGAAGGAAAGCTCATAGCAAAAGTGCCTATGACCAAAAACCGAATGTTCCTTCTAAACATTCAACATGATGAAGCTAAGTGCTTAAAGAGTTGTTTGAAGGATCATTCGTGGCTTTGGCACATGAGATACGGGCACTTAAACTTTGGTGACTTAAAGTTATTATCCTCAAAGGGAATGGTGAAAGGGTTAGATCAAATTGATCATCCCAATCAACTGTGTGAAGGATGCCTTCTTGGGAAGCATGCTAGGAGTTCGTTCCCGAAAGAAGCGACATCAAGAGCTAAGGAGCCTCTACATCTAATTCACACGGATTTGTGTGGTCCCATTACTCCACCCTCTTATAGTAAGAATCTTTACTTTATGCTCTTTATTGATGACTTTTCAAGAAAAACTTGGGTATATTTTCTAAAAGAAAAATCCCAAGCTTTTGAAAATTTTAAAACATTTAAAACTATGGTTGAAAAAGAGAAAGGTTTGAAAATTAAATCAATGAGATCCGCTAGAGGTGGAGAATTTTTATCAAAAGAATTTAACAAATTTTGTGAGGATAATGGGATCCGAAGATTTCTAACGGCTCCTTACTCCCCACAACAAAATGGAGTGGTTGAGAGAAAGAATAGAACCATTCTCAATATGGTCCGAAGCATGTTGAAAAGTAAGAAGATGCCAAAGGAGTTTTGGGCCGAGGCGGTTGATTGTGCAGTATATCTATTGAACCGGTGTCCGTCAAAGAGTTTAGATAACAAGACTCCACAAGAAGCATGGAATGGGATGAAGCCTACCTTCTCTCACCTAAGGGTATTCGGAAGCATAGCATATGTCCACGTTCCCAGCCAAAGGCGATTAAAGCTTGATGATAGAAGTGAGAAGCATGTGTTTGTTGGCTACGACAAGCAGTCGAAAGGTTATAAGCTCTATAATCCAATCACAAGGAAGGTGGTAGTGAGTAGAGACGTGGATTTCGATGAAGAAGAGACATGGGATTGGAGCATCAAGGAAAATGAAAGGTATGACTTTCTTCCTATGACTGATGAAGAAGAGACGGGTGAATCAAGTGAAGAAGTACAACAACCTCAAAGTCCAACTCCAACCCAAGAATCACCTTCAAGTTCAAGTGAAGGAGAACCGAAGACAAGAAGTTTGCAGGAGCTCTACGAGGTAACTGACGAAATACCCCTTACTTGTTTATACGTTGAGTGTGAACCTTTAGTTTTTGAGGAGGCTATGAAAAGCAAGAAATGGAGACAAGCCATGGACGAGGAGATAAAGTCAATAGTGAAGAATGATACGTGGGAGTTGACGACCCTTCCGAAAGGCCAAAAGGCTATTGGAGTCAAGTGGGTATACAAGACCAAGAAAAACGCCAAAGGCGAAGTGGAAAAGTACAAGGCAAGACTTGTGGCAAAAGGTTACAAGCAGAAGCATGGTATCGACTACGAAGAGGTATTTGCTCCTGTTGCTCGCTTAGAAACTATTAGAATGATTATTGCTATTGCTGCTCAATATAGGTGGAAAATCCACCAAATGGATGTAAAGTCTGCATTTCTAAATGGACTTCTTGAAGAAGAAGTTTATGTGGAGCAACCAGAGGGATATGTTGCTAAAGGGCAAGAAGGTAAAGTGCTAAGGTTGAAGAAGGCCTTATATGGTCTAAAGCAGGCACCACGTGCTTGGAATACTAGAATTGACAAGTATTTCCAAGAACATGGTTTTACTAAATGCCTAAGTGAATATGCACTTTACGTGAAATTTGCAAATGGAAGTATACTGCTCGTCTGCTTGTACGTGGATGATTTGATATTTACAGGAAACTCTCAGAGTATGATTGATGAGCTCAAGAAGTCAATGAAGAAAGAGTTCGAGATGACAGACATAGGACTTATGTCTTATTATCTTGGCATTGAGGTGAAGCAGACGGATGATGGAATTTTCATAAGTCAAGAAGGATATGCCAAGGAGATATTAAAGAAGTTTGACATGGATAAGTGCAATCCCGTTGGCACCCCCATAGAACATAAGGCAAAGCCTTCTAAGCATGACGGAGGAGAAGCGGTAGACTCAACTCAATTCAAGAGTCTTGTTGGAAGTTTGCGCTATTTGACATGTACAAGACCTGACATACTCTTTGCGGTTGGTTTAATTAGTCGTTTCATGGAAGAGCCTACGACAAAGCATTTGGAGATTGCAAAGAGGATCCTCCGTTATATCAAAGGTACCGTAGACTACGAAATGTTTTATTCAACAAGTGAAGACTTCAATCTGGTTGGATATAGCGACAGTGACTGGGCTGGAGACAAAGACGATGGAAGAAGTACAACAGGATTCATATTCTTCCTAGGTAACAATGCTTTTACATGGTCTTCAAAGAAGCAACCTATTGTTACTTTGTCTAGTTGTGAAGTGGAGTACGTAGCTGCAACATCATGTGTATGTCACGCAATTTGGCTTAGAAGTATGCTAAAGGAGCTACACATGGAACAAGAAGATGCGACCGAGATCTATGTGGATAACAAGTCGGCCATTGACTTAGCTAAAAATCCAGTATACCATGATCGAAGTAAGCATATCAACACTCGTTATCACTTTATTCGAGAGTGCATTGCAAGGAAAGATGTCCAAGTGATACATACGAGGTCCGAAAACCAAGTTGCAGATATCCTCACCAAGCCGATCAACGAGAAAGATTTTTCAAGACAACGAATGATGCTTGGAGTCGGTAAATCAAGTTTAAAGGGGGTGTTGGATCGTAAACTTGATTTAGTCCGAGCCCATATAGTGGAAGCTTGATGTAGCGAAATAACAAGATAACAAATTGAGTCTGTTGATTCAAATGAATACCAGAAACAATCTTCCAACTATCGTTGATTCAAAAGAATACCGATAATTAGGTAAATTCACACACTAACACACACACTTGTGGTAGGGAGAAAATAACTTTCATATATTGATAATCTGATTAGCAACAAGGTCTAGGTCCCATTTATAGTTGTGATTTATGACAAGGAATTTGTAAAGTTGAGAATAAAATTAAATACATTAGGAAACTAAAGAGTCAAAAATAAAGAAGGTAGTATACGGATGGTTCCTCATCATTCTCCCCTTCTTTTAAAAAAAACTCGTCCTCGAGTGTTCCTTCGGATCAAACCACCTGGGTTGAATGGGATATCAGATCGTTGGGTTGAAACCATTAAACTCGATGTTGCAAACACGGTGGACAAAGAAAAAGATGTTTTTCCATTCAAAACACAATCTACAGCTTCCAACATCCATGAAAAAACCTTGATTCTTTCAAACAAATGGTATGATGAGATACTACACTCGAAAACATCATCTTCCAAGAATATGGATATGTCATCATCTTTGGCAACTCCAATATCACCTTCCAATGTGATTGGAACTTTCAAAACAAGTTTTTCACCACCAGTATTCATAGCCCAATTTTTAGAACCCAAAAAATTCTTATTCGAATTATCAGCGACATACCTGGTTCGATCACACGTAATCCCGATATCGGTCATCCAAGAATACCATTCTTCATCTCCGTATTCATAAAAAACGGGTGGATGATCATAGATTATATCGTCACTAGGAGGCATCATGATAAGGAAATTTGGCTCTGAAACCAACTGATGTAGCGAAATAACAAGATAACAAATTGAGTCTGTTGATTCAAATGAATACCAGAAACAATCTTCCAACTATCGTTGATTCAAAAGAATACCGATAATTAGGTAAATTCACACACTAACACACACACTTGTGGTAGGGAGAAAATAACTTTCATATATTGATAATCTGATTAGCAACAAGGTCTAGGTCCCATTTATAGTTGTGATTTATGACAAGGAATTTGTAAAGTTGAGAATAAAATTAAATACATTAGGAAACTAAAGAGTCAAAAATAAAGAAGGTAGTATACGGATGGTTCCTCATCAAAGCTTCTAGAAAGTCGTAGAATGGTATGGAAGCTTCTAGAACGACAAAGAATAATCCTAGAAAATATCCATAGATATGTCTAGAATATTGTAGCTAAATGTAATAGAAATATCTAGAATTAGGGATAAGGATGATGATGTATTAGGAATGATCAAGATGATGTAGGAAGTATCTAGATCGTAGTAGAATATCCATGAAAATATCTCATCTCTAGAACATTCCATGGAGTAGTATAAATAGGTGTTGTGGTGATGCATATGCAAGTATGAAGCAAAGCTTAAGAAATAAAGTAACATTGTAAAAGCTCTCTAAGTGTTCCTCTCTTCATCAAGTATAAGCCTAAAAGGCCTTCGAGTTTCTAACAAATACTTAGAATTGTGTAATCACTTTCTTAAGGAAACTATTCGACTCTAATACTTGAGTTACACAAATATATCCTTGGGATAAGACCAAGTGTTTGTTCTCGATTTAGACACAAATCGAAGAACCATTTCGCTTTTAAGTGTTTAGGTTTTTCTGTGTATTTTCCATTAATCATATCATAATATTCATCCATTATATATACTAGAAGGGTACCCGCGCAATGCAGCGGCGGATACCCGATATCTAATTTTGCAGCAAACAACTATTTTTTGTGAGATTATTGTGTCGGGTTCGAATGTATGCTTTTGTTGAGTCTTTTATATCAAGTGGGTTTGGGCTCTTACAAGAATGGTTTTAATGAGTTGTTACAATATTGTAATGGTTTAAATGGGTTGTTACGGTATTGTATGGTTGTTACAAATATAGATATAAAGACACTTAAATTCTTAAATATAGATGCAAAGACATTTAAATTCTTAAATATAGATATAAAGACACTTAAATTTTTAAATGTAACTTATAATTATATGTATGCTGAAATTTTCATGTTTGGCAAAGTAACTTCCTTTTAATAGAAATGTTTTTGGTCTTAAATTTTTAATATTTTTTTATATAGAATGTTCTAAATCCTTTATAAAAGAGTATAGATTAGCGGTTACACGACTAATTAAATGTCGTGAGTAAGCAGTAATAACTGCCATTTAATAGGTTAAAGCTGCAAATTTCTACTACATGTAAAATATAATTTTTTTTCCTTAAAACATAAAAACTTAAAATTGAATAATTTTAATCTTCAAAATACTTTTGTAAAACATAAATTTCAAATTTTTATTAGCTTTTCATGTATTTTGAAAATAGAAAAACATGATCGGCTTGGAAACGTTTTCATGTTTGGACTCACAAGAACTATTTATTAAAGTAAAATATTACAATTATAATTTGAAGTACATGTAACATTTGTAAACATCAAATTTGTAACCATCAAGGCTTTTTAGCCAATTTAACGGCTTGAAGGTCTTCTATCAATGCCGTTAAACTATTAGTAGAAGAACCACCTTCTTCGACAGCCTTTTTCGTTACCACAGCCAACTCTCTTGAGTTACGCCTTATGCTTTCTGCTACAGCTGACCCGCCAGTTAATATCTCAATAGCGTCTAAAAAACCTTGCTTCCCAATAACCGGGCTAGAGATTTCAAACCCGGAGTTCCAAACCTGTGCCCCAACACCAACTCCAATCCCTAAAATCTCTACCAGCTTCTCGTTATAAAAATGCTCCGCGTACAAAGGCCAGGTCATTAAGGGCACACCCGCAACCAAAGCCTCAAGAACCGAGTTCCAACCACAATGTGTCAAAAACCCTCCAACCGCAGGGTGTCGTAAAATCTCCACTTGTGGCGCCCAACCTGTTATAACCAAACCTTTGTTTTCCTTGTGTACCCTCTCCTCAAATCCTTGTGGCATCCCTCTGATCCCTTCATCATCGTCCCCTTTTCTCACCACCCAAATAAACGGTTTCTTTGATTCTTCTAAAGCCAACGCGATTTCAGTAATTTGAGCATCCGGGAATTTTACCATACTTCCAAAACATACGTATATAACCGAGTTAGGGTCTTGTTTGTCTAACCAACTTAAACAACCATACTTGTCGTCCAACACATGGTCATTATTAAAAAATTGAAAAAGAGGACCAATATGCCAAACCTTCGTACCTTTAATTTTCTTAAAATGATCAACATAATCTGGTTCGATTTCATAAAGCGTATTATGTACCAATCCATAACTTCGTTTCTCCGATTCTTGAATCTTTTCTATCATTTCACCAAACCCGGTTTTAGTCTTGAGATGTTCCGAAACTTGTGACCTTGTCATCTTAATTTCATGAGGTAAATTTGGGACAACAAAAACTTCGGATTCAGATTTTATATTCTCATGAGGCTTGTAAACTTTCAAACTATGAGAAATTGAATGATAAAGAAAACAAGAAGGATAAAATAGTAAGCGTGGGATGTTGAGCTCGTTAGCAAGCTCAACAGTCCACGGGAAAAACATGTCAGAAAATATACAATCAGGAACAAGGTCACGTATTATTTGTTCCATTGATTTTTGTAACATCATCATGCCACGGTACGCCGCGGCTGCCAAGGTGTGAGAGTTAGCGGAGTTAAAGTTTTCTATTCCCTTAGGAAGTCCAACTTCAGATGATGGGAAATCGATTGTTTGGACGCTTATTGGGTGCCCGGTTTTAATGTCACAGTCGACCATGCTTTGGAATATGAGGGCGTTGTGCACGGTTGTGATGATGGTCGAGCGGACACCACGAGCCGCGAAGAGCCTTGCCGCGTGGACTAGAGGGATGATATGGCGAGAAGCAAAATATGCTATGAAGATGACGTGGAGGTTTTCCGTGCTTGTGGCCATGGTGTTGGTGTTTGGGTACGATGACATGAGGAACTATGCTTCGGTATGTTTTGATTTAGATGTGGCTTTCTAAGTTTATTACTTTGGTTTTTAATACTAGTAATAGTCGACATGTTTTTGTCCAATACAGTATTATATTAGTTTGTTGCTTTTGTGATACTACTTGGATACCCGTACATATCAGCGGTGATAAATATTGTTATATTATAAATATAGAGAATAAATTGGTACTCTATTCGCAATTCACTAAGCGCTTAGTGAATTCGTTTCACAACACTTCGAATGTATATGTGTTCGTTGTGTGTGTTTGTTAGTTTGGATTTCTCTTAGCTTTCTCGCAACACCATAATGATATCATTATTCTCGCATATACAAAGACCCTCACACTTTCTTACCAGTCAAACATTCCCTTCAAAAGTTATAATTTTGACGAATCAAATTTGTATTGAGTAAAATTAAGGTTAAAGTTATAAAAAATTAAATCTAAATGAAACAAACACATTGGAAATGTAAAAACCAAAAATTCACAAAAAATATAGCAAAATAGATATTGAATTAAAAAGCACAAAATTTTAAAAAATATAATGAAATTAGATCATAAATAGACAACTAAATAAAAAGATATTTCAATTTGAAAATAAATATGATATTTTAGTTAATAAGTGACATATGTCACTCTATGATTACATTTCATTATTTTAATTTTTAATTAATCTTATAACTTAAATACTTTATATAATAGTTTAAAATATAAATTATACTTATCATTTATTGAATAGAGGGGCTAAATGTAATTAAAACGAGGCCTTACGAACCCGTGTGATGCACCGACTGTGTTTTTGGTTGAATATCTACTTGTTTTGTACGTAATGTTTGTGCAAATGTTTATATACTTTTTATCAAGGCTGCGTCAATGTTTGTAATAAAAGTTTTATATAATCAGTTATATGTAATGTATCAAGTTATTCATTTTATTTTTTTTATTTTGTTAAATAAGTTTGTATATTGTATTTGTGATCATGGGATGAAGATCGTTGGTGACGTTATTTAATTACTTGTAAATTGAGTTTAAGTGAAACAATGAAAATAATATATAGGTTTTATCGTGATAGTATTTCGTACTCAGTTAATTCGTGGTATTGAATGGTTAAAACCATGACATGTAAGAAAGAAGGTTTGATCGGGGTTGGTTGCATTAAAGCATCAATTGACTTGTGTGGACGTAGTATTACACGAGTAAAATTGTATTTTATTTGGAGATTAAGCATTTATTTGATATGATGTCATTAATTGTCGGTTAAATTGTTGTGATAATGATACATAGATAGAGCCGATACTTTAAAAATACATTTGTTAATGAAGAAGATTTAAGAAAATAGTATGTTTTATCATAATATGCAAACTTTGAGGGTTGCTTTTGCTATATTGCAAAGTTTAATTGTAATTTGGAGGCATTTTCAAGTTGGAGGGTTTTATGTTGTATTGGCAAAGTTTATGTTAATTACAGATTTGATGTTTCTGCATGGGAAGAAGAACGAACCGTACGAATTAATATTCGAGTTAATTTTTACAATGATTAACTCTATTTACTTACAATATATTTTCGTTATTTATATTGTGTTAATGATTGGTTTAGTTTCATTAGTCCCATTTAAGTTGTATCAACAAAACACTATTTCTTACCTAACCACTATCAACTCATCAACTCAAAAATGTCTCAAATCCTCTAATCAATGAACTGAAAGATGTGTATGGGTCTGATAAGCTACACAACTGCTTCAAGTTCTTATTCAGTCAAGATGTTACTGAAGATGAAGGGATGGTCATGTGGCTGGGGGATCGAAGGAATGAGCTGCGTAGAAAGGTTGATAAGAGCACTAAGGGAATGAGTGAGGTTTTGTCTCTTAATTTTGATGAAGAAGAATTTGTTGATGATACCTATGAGTGCCTTCATGAGGTTCAAGTGATGGAGCGCTCTTTGCTGGAGTCGCGTACGGCTATTTTGGTTGAAGTGCGTGCTGTTATCACCAAAAAGTAGCATCATATTTCAATCATGAAGAAGTACGATTAGGCCTACATGCAAATAGTTGTTTAGGGTTTTTTGGGTTGGTCAATCATGTATGTAGTTTGGTTGGGTTTGGATGTGTTTTGCTTGGTTGTTGCTTGATGTTAAGATGGATATGTAAGATGTAATTATCTACTTATATAATGAATAAGATCTCTGTTTTAAGGTCACAATCTTGATTTTTTTTTTTTTTTTTTTTTTTTTTTTTTTATATATATATATATATAATTTATTTATAAGCAGTTGACTTATTTTATCTCTCACACACAGGAAGAAAACACACATAAAAAACGCATATTTAGGTCTGAATAGCGATTTTAGGGGTTTCAGTTTGAAGTAACATAAATGAAATCAAACAATAAACAATCAAATTAAACGCTATCTTTAAGGGCTTGATTGTTTTATCATCACTACGAACATTGATTTGAGAGGAGAAAGAAAACTAAGATGACATTGATGTGACAGTGACCTGATTATCACCGCTCCCTTTAGCTAATAAGCTTGCCGACCAAATTCCAGTTCATGAATAAAATATGGAGTGATTATTACAAGAACACTGAAACGCCAAAAGCTGGCCAAACGGTCCATTGTTGGAATTACTATACAAAACAAAGGTAGCAAAGTATATGTTATCATAACTACTTATAATAATGTCGTAGTAAAATAGAGTTTTGTCTAGCGTATTTGGACAATGTCATGTTAATATGTTAATAAAGTAGATTAGCTTTATATAGGATTTACCGTCCCCAAGGCCCAAAGCCACAAATTTATGCTAGGAAACAAATGCTCTCAACCTCTCCTTAGCAACATCTTTTCATGAATAGATCGTGCCTTTTGTTACATGTATAAAAGAAGAACTTAAATGTTGTAAGCTATGTTTGTTAAAAGAATGGTTGTCATGATCCCGATCTTCATCTTAGGATTTTGTGATTTTACTATACTGTAAAGCAATGACGATCCGGATCTTACATAAGATCTTTGAAAGCTTAAGATTTTATATGTTCCTGATATTTATCATAAGATCGTAAAATATTATCCGATCCGATCTTACTTTTCTCGAATGGTAGTGATATTTACACGGATGGTTTTACTTCATCCGGAACAAATTTGTGTGAATTTACTTTTATGCCAGTCACAACTCACAACCTTTGACTTTTTGGCAAGCATGACTCTTCCTGCCATTCTAATAAATCCTCATTTAACTCCATTTATGGATCAACTCAAAACATGAAATAACAAATAAATCGCCTACATAAAGCTGTTGCTTGCATTCACGATCAGACACCATGAAATATAAATCACCTTCGATAATCTTACTCAGATCTGACACCATATACAGAAATTTTACGAACACAGAGATAGGCGGGCTCATGGAGCGAGTAACTCATTCGTTGATCAACAAACGTTTATAAGCACAGTTCTACTTTTCACAAATGCGTGACAATTAGTGTCAGGTGCACGGTGGTGATTTGAAGTTCAAAGTCACAATGAATAGGATCAATTTTCATGTAGTCACCTAGATTTGTCACACCTCTTATGACATCAATTTTCATGTTTTGTCAAAATAAGAACAAAGTAAAAGATGAATATGAATAGGATAAATATAGAGGTACACCATTGAGAAAATAATTTGACATGAAATTCCATCCCGCATCAATTGCTATGGAAAGTTATGTGTTGATCGGTCGATCGGAATTGGGGCGGATGTATAGAAAATATTGAATTAAAAGTGAAAAGCGATAGAGAGGGTATAAAAGTAAACTCACATTAATATTCTGCGGATGTAGTGATTCTTTCCGTGTAAATATCAATCCTATTTCTCGAACCCCAAACTAAAAAACTACAAATTTATAGATTATGTTTTGTAGAATTAAAAGAAAAATATGTTAATCTTCTTGTACATTTCATAATCATAATTTAGGGCAAAATTTTTATGAAACATTTATATAATTTTATGTTTATGATATATAATAATTTATAAATTTGTATAATATTACAAAGGCTATTGAAAAATGAAATTATGGTAGGATCTTAAGATCCTGATCCAATCTTACGATTTCGATCTTGCAAAGACGAAATCGATCGTAAGTAGGATCTCAATCTCGAAAACCTTGGTTAAAAGTATGTTGGGACAACATTAATTGGGTATCTTTTTGTTTTAATGATGACAAATAAACCTTCGCAACACATAAAATCAGAAATGTTAGCCAAAAACGAATCGAATCAACACCTACTCCGGACGCATTGTTGGCGTTTCGACGCGCAAGCAGCGTGCCACGTCACTGTTTGATTCGGGACGGTTTTTGAAAGTCGGCTTTCCCCTTACTCGACAAATGTGGTTCTTTCAATACAGGTATAAATGTAATATGTGCTTCATTGGGAACACTCGAAACGAGTTTTAAAATTAGAGGGATGCAAAATCACCGCCTCTCATTTTTGACAAAACGTCAACTCAAATATTTTCTTAATTGCCTCTAGCCAAGGATTTTCTAAACCTAAGAGACTTATAACTTTCATATGATATTAAGGGAAAGTATTCATATGACCATAATCCGTGTTTACGTCTTCTCTAATCATGTAACGAGTTTTACTCCCTTATTGGTCAAACTAAGTCAAAGGCTGTGGAAAACTAGAATGGGGGGGTTGAATAGTTTTGCCGATTTTAAGTTAGTTTCAAACACTTTAGATTCGATATTATGTGAAATCGTATGTATGAAGAGAAAGTATAGATCTAATGGTAATGCAAGTAAATAAAGTAAAGTAAGGGATAGAAATGACACAGCCGATTTATAGTGGTTCGGCTACAAGGACACCTTCCTTGCCCTACTCCACTCCCCGAGTCACATACTCGAGAGTTCAAGCACTATGTCAACAAACTCCTTCAACTTGCGGAGAAGCCTTCACAACGTTGCTTACACCTTTTTTCGGTACAAAGCTAAATACCGAGTCCGTAACACGGTGGACCAAACCAACACGTCTATTACACAACAACTATGTGAAATATCAAATACAAGATCTTTGCTACAGAAATCTTGTGGAGGAACAAATCAATCAAGGACCCCTTGCTTGGATGACTTGTAGAATGCTCGTGATCTCGCCTTAGAGAAGGACCTATATGAGAATCACAATAGAAAGACAGAAGAACAACTCTCTAGATCAAGTGATCTTTTGTTAGAAGAGAATGAGAGTGTATGAGAGAATTAGTAAGAAGAGGGGTGAGTTAGAATGAAGAAATGGCTCTCTATTTATAGGCAAAAACTTGCCACTTTTCCCCGGATCCCACGGATCCCTCCCTTAAGGGATCCGTCTAGTGTAAACCTAAGGATCCGTAGGACGCTCCTCTTTGCCCATGGGTTTTTTGGTTATGGGTCATGGGTCATGGGTTGGTCCATGGGTATTTTTTTAGATACAATGTATCTAATGAGTACAATGTATCTAGTCAAGTGGGTATGGGTCAATACCATGGGTTATGGATATGATCCATGGGTTGTGATTTTTACCCATCCTAATAAACAATTACAACAAATGATTTATTACAACAATTTGTATTAAGTGACTATATGTAAATGCTTTACAAAAATAACATGTATCCTTATAATTTTACTTATGATAACATTATATTTGTTATCAACAAAACACAAAGAGATCGCAAAATATTAATAAACGTTTTTATGGTTTATTTGTATTAACAAAGGCCTCTTCGCGTTAACGCATCCTTTCCCGTTATTGGATATGCTTTACTATGATGCAAAGCACTTATATTTGCATCAAGATTATTATTGATTACATCAAATTGTGAGAAAACAAGAGTTATGATATTATGAATACTTGACGTTGTGTTATTTGGGAGCATGTGTATTCTTTGATCTTCTTATCCAACACAATATCCATAATCATCATTGTCAATTATTTTTTTTCTTAATGACAATGTGATTATTCATAATCAATCCTTTGATTATCATATTGTTACCAAACAAACCATCTAACAAATAAACCTTCTAAATCTCTCCAAATCTTATCAAAAATATTCTCTAAATATTCACTTACACACATTGTACTTGTATGTACTTCTTGTCACCCAACAGTCTAACATTCTCCGTATTAACCTCTTATTCACCACATTCTCCCTAAACCACATACAATCAAACACATCACCACTTTACTATTCACTTTCTTCTCCAACTCTCTCTACACACACACACACCACTATTTTGAATTCAAATTTTACACACACTACTCACATCCTCTCTCCTACACACACTACTCCCTCACACTAAGCCAAGAGGCTCCCAATCTTGTCACCATCACATCACTATGACATCGTCTTATTCACTCTTACACACATTAGAATTTGAATTTTACACATTACTCACATACACTCCTTCCTTACACAAAGCTTGTCTTATCCTCTCCTTCACTCTTTCACACACTAGGATTCAAATTTCACACATTACTCACATACATCTCACATAGGCTCCCCATCACATCACTCCCATCACATACAACTCACTCACTCTCTCTCATAGGCTTCCCATCACATCATGTCAACTCACTCACCCTCACCCTCTTCTCCAAGGGAGAAATATTCTTTTATTCCTTTGGCATATTCTTTATAACCTAACCATGCCAACCTCTAACCCAACCATGGTTCAATCCTAACCAAGCTTCTCACAAACACTTCCCTTTCGCACACTCTTCCCTCTCTCTATATATCACAACCCTTCCTTTCCAAGCAAATGAATATTCCATGGCATATTCATTCTTTCTTATCTATGCCGTGTGAGGAATACCCAAATTGCCCATATCCAATTATCCCTTCTATCTTTATTTCTTTGATAATTGGTTTTACATAATTACTTCACAAATGATTTTTACCAAATGGCTATTTGAGTTGGTTGACCTTGAGGATGAATAATGGAATTTCAAAGTGTGAAGTACAATTGGCGGTTTAGCAAGGTCGGGTAGTTAAAGGCCAAAACCCGAAGAAACAATGTTACGGGATCCTGGAGCATCATTGGCACTCTGACACGCCAGCAGCGCGCCAGCCTCAATAAAATTTTTACCACTTTGGATTTTTGGCCTATAAATACCCCACCTTGGCTCTTGTATTCCTCACCCCTTGCCATTCATTCTTTCTCTCTATACTTCTCTTCTTCAATCCTCCAATTCTCTCCTGTGTTCTTGATTTATCATATATCATCTTTTGAAGAACATATATTCTTGCAAGGGAATAATCACAAGAACCTAATCCACTCTTGTGAATGTGTCGAGGGTCTTCTTTCTATACCCTTTCTATTACAATCGATTCTCAAGGTTAGCTTAGGGCTTGATTGAGTTATCAAATATTCTATCATTTGATCTGGTTGTAAAAGAAGTCTTGTATCTTGGTGACCAAGCCTAGATCGTGGGAGATCTAGTTGGGCTTTGATACTTCTGGTGGGAAGTCTTTGTGGTCTTAGTGGTATTTGTGCGAAGTCGAATCGTGAGATTCGTTTGGGTTGTTTTTGAAGGCGGAATACCGTTGGAAGTAGCTATTCTTTGTGATTTGCAATCTTTGTGCATATCGGTGGAGTGAAGTTGCAACGGTTTATAGTCCACCGAAAGGATTATACTTAGTGAATAGTATAGTATCGTGGATTCGCAACTGGACATACGAATGATATAAACCCCCCATCCCGAACCCGTATATATCGTGGTGTCTTTTTACTTGCTTTATAGACTTTGGTTGTGATTGTGGTTGTTGTGATTATTGTTGTATAACCACTTGAAGATCTTTAAGGCTTGAAGTCTTTAAACTTAGAAGAAGCTGAAAAGACCGTATTCACCCCCTCCCTCCACGGTTCTACAATTGGTATCAGAGCGGGATACTCAAGTTTTTTAGCGTTAAAACCTTCCCGAGAAGTCGTTTTAAGTCAAAAACTCCTTTTTCAAAAATTTAAAATACCTAACAAATTTTTTGGAAAAGTTGAGTATAGATCCATGGCTCAATAGAACTATGTTGAGGGGTGTTCTATGAAAAGACCACCTTTGCTAGAATCCGATGGCTTTTGGTTTTGGAAATCCTGGTTTGAGACCTATTAAGTCTAAAGATATTGACTTGTGGGAAGTAATCCAAAATGGCAATTTTGTGTTCATGGTGGAAGACTCGGAAACAAAGTTGTTGGTGGAGAAGCCATATTTGGATCTAAAAGATGATGAGAAGAAGAAGCTTGGCAAGAATCATGAAGCCAATATGATGATCTATAATGCCTAACCTCGAATGGAGTTCGAAAAGGTCTATACGTTCAAGACCGCAAAGGAGATATGGCATACTCTTATCATTACTCATCAAGGTTACTCACTAGTTAAAGATTGCAAGATCGACTTACTCACTCAACAATATGATAATTTTTCGATCTCCGATGAAGAAAATATAGACAATGGCTATACAAGGTTCAATGCTATTATCACAAGCTTGACAGCTCTAGATACGAGCTATTGTAACAAGAACCATGTAAGAAAGTTTCTTCGAGCTTTTCCGGTGAAGTGGAGGCCAAAGATGACGGCTATTGAAGAAGCCAAGGATTTGGCGGAACTTCCTCTTGACGAGCTAATCGAAAACCTCAAGGTGTACGAAATGATTCGTGAAAATAACAAGGTTGTTTCTAAGGACAAGAAGGAAAAGGACAAGTCCTTAGCTCTCAAAGCTAAAGTCACTAAGAATCAAACTAGTGACGATAATGATAGTCAAGAAGGTAGCGATGATGAAAGTGATGTAGATGATGAAGAGTTCAATTTCATAGCAAGGAACTTTAGGAGGTTCTTTGGAAAAAGTTTACATTTTAGGAGAGGAAATCGATTTGGTAATCGAGGTAATGATGGTAGGAATAAGGTTGGAAGAGGCCGAGGTTTTGAGAACAAGATTGGTGAAAGCTCAAGGCATGAATGTTGGTGTTATAATTGTGGTGACAAGAATCAATTCATAAGAGATTGTCCAAAGTCTTGAGAAAACAAAGCATTCGTTGCGAGATCTTGGAGTGATAGTGGAGACGAAGACCAACCGAATAAGGATGCTACTTGTCTCATGGATCTTGAAAAACAAGAGGTATCTCAAAATCCGTCTATTTCAATTAATAATAATCTAAATGTTAATAAATTGCAAAGGGAGAATGAGGAACTAACAAAATTTAATGAAGACTTTATGAAAACTTTTTAAAACATTGTTAAAGAAAAACGCACTCTTGAACAAGAACGTGCTAGACTTACTGAGAAAATTTATGAACTTAAACGTGAAGCAAAGATTGAAACTCATCACAAAAAGGTGGTTGAACCATGTAAAAGATGTGAGACACTCACACTTGAGGTTGACTCTTTGAATGATAAAGTTTCTAAACTTCAAAAAGGGTCTCTAAGCTTTTCAAGATTTAAGCAAAGTAGTAATGATTTGGACGACATGATAAGTCGTCAAAGAGTGTCCCAAGATAACGAAGGCCTTGGATTTCTAAAACATGAAAAAATCACTTCCGAGAGTCTAAACAAAGCAATAATGTTTGTTAAAGCAAGCGAAAATGAATCTCTGAAAATTTCTGAACCTGACATGTTGAGTGACGCGCCAGCATGCCACTAGCGCTCCAGGAGTCTGAGGAAAAAAAGAGATTCATCAAGAAATTTTGTTAAACCTATCATTCCTCAAACCTCTTTTGTAAGTACTCGAAGTAATCAACTACCCATTACAAGAGTCGAAACCACAAAACGAGAACATAAATCGGTTTCACGTAATGGTCTTGGATACAACTAAACTCGAGTCGACCATAGACCTCTCTTACATATACCTAATGTGAGACCTTTAAACTTAAACAACCAAAGATCTTATCTTCAATATAATCAATCATTTCCAAGAAATCATTTTTATAATGATCAAAGGTCATCACACTATCAATATAATCAATATCAAAGAGGAGACAACTTCTACACAAACCAAAGATTCTTTAGACCACAAACGTATCAATATTATAGACCAAGATATCAAAACCATAACAACTTTCAAGAAAACCCTTGGTCTAATTTCTCAAAGTATAGTATTAAGAAACTATGTGTCTTGCTTTAAGACCCAAGAATGTTTAACTTGGGCACTTCTTTTGCTAACCAAAATGGACCCACGAAACAATGGATACCAAAAGCTTAAGTTGGAATTATGGTTGTAGGTATGTCTTAAAAGTGATCTACAACCGGATGAGTGGGTAACTAATAGTGGTTGTACCAAACACATGATCGGGAATAGGAGGTTGTTTACTTCATACGAAGCATATAATGGTGCTCAAATTACATTTGGGAGTAACCTATCTGGCAAAATCATCGGTAAAAGTAATGTCCTCCATGACTCTATAGAAATTACCAATGTTGAGCATGTTAGTGGCCTAAACTTTAATTTGATTAGTGTTAGTCAACTAAGTGATGATGATTATGAGGTTAAGTTTGCTAAAGTGAATTGTACTAATAGTAAAAATGGTAAGTGCTTGCTAGAGGTCATAGGAGAAATAACTTGTATGCTTGCAAATTGGGAGATAACTCTAAACAACACATATGTCTTACATCCATGGTGGATAACTCAACGCTTTAGCATAGTAGGTTAGGTCACGTTAATATGAGGTTAGTCCAAAATCTAGCTTCCAAAGAGCTAGTAAGGAATTTACCAAAGTTGAGCTTTGAAAAACATTATTGTAGAACTTGTAGTCTAGAAAGTCAAGGACATGCAAACAATAGGAATAGAAATGAAATGTCAACTAATAGGGTTTTAGAGTTGGTACACTTAGATTTTTTTGGTCCATCTCCAATTCAAAGCTATGGAGGTAACTTCTACACTTTGATAATTGTGGATGACAATTCAAACTATACTTGGGTGTTATTTTTAGAATCAAAGGATGGTGCGTTAAGAAATTTTGAAATATTAAGTAAAAAGCTTGAAAACCTACTTTGATTGTTCTATTGTTTCAATACAAACCAATCAAAGTAGTGAGTTTGACAACTTGCAATTTTGTAGCTTTTGTGAACAACATGGAATATCTTATAACTTATCGAGCCCGTTCACTTCTCAATCACTTGAGATTGTTGAAAGAACACATCGAAAGTTACAAAATGTTAGGAATTAGAAATTCCCAGTATTAAAGAGTCGGTCACCTCAAGTATATGTAATCGTTAGAAAGCTCGTAGTCGTAGTTATTTTAAGTTAAGTAGTATTTAGTTAAGTAACACCGTGGAGGACGGACGGGTCTTTACCCACTGTATGCCTGATCCACAGCCCAAAGTGTGGCGATTTGTGTAAGACTATAAATACTCTCTACCTCCCAAGGTAGAGAGTTGGAGCTCATAATAATATCTTTCACTTTCTCTCACTAAGTTCCCTAAACCTCTAACTTTCTCTCTCTAGAATTCCATCTTATACGCCACCTTGTGTTATGGTTTGATGTGTATGTGAAAAGTTATATCTTACACAAAAGATGAGTCATGCAATGCTTGGCGAGCAATCCATTCCTCCAAAGTTTTGGTGTCATGCCTTAGATACCGCGTGTTATATCTTTAATAGAGTTTACATTAGAAAAATCATAATAAAACACCCTATGAAATACTTCGAAATAGGATGCCCTCCTTAGAGTATTTTAGGGTATTTGGTTGCAAAGTATTCACACTCAACACAAAATAATATCTCACCAAGTTCTACCTAAAGTCATACGAGGGTGTGTTTCTAGGATACTCTCAAAATAGTAAAGCATACTGATGCAGGTTTTACTGACCAAGTTTTAATATTTATAAGTGTCTCGTTATACCTATGGTCTACCTTATGCACTAACGGGCAGTGTACCTGATCGTGTAGTATAAGTGTCACAGATTTTAATTGGTTTTAAGAAGGAAATGATTAGTTAACTACTAAAGCAAGAAAATAAAAGAAAGCGAGTAAAGGAAAAGGTTGTGATCAATGGGGAGAAAGTGTGCTAACCTAGTTACTCATCCTATCATGTTATATTCACGTCTGATTACTTCCAATTGCTTCAAGTGGGGGTTTAGATTGCTAGGACAACATTTGGTCAGTTAGTCCTAACCTATCAGTAAAGGTTTCCACCAGAGATCAAGCTACTACCTTTCAAAGTCCAGTTGTTTTTAGTCTCCTAATCCAAGTCATTAAGTACAATTACATGCAAGATTCATAATAATAAGTGCCCGGGCGCTAGCATCTTAGACACTCATCCCTAACTTCTTAAGTTCATCCAAACGGTAGGTGATCAGTTGGTCAAATCGCACAAGCGAAGAATGGTCGTCAGTTGGTCAATTCTTACCCTTCCCACTCAGTATACCTACTTAGGGTCAGTTGGTCAATTATCCTAAGCAACTAGACACTACCACCATTCAAAACTACCAAAAAAAGGGTAGCTACCAACAAACTATGCATGCATACACTAGAAACAATTATACGGAAGCAATGTAAACATAAACATAACAATTAAGGAATCATAACTAGGCTAGCACCAGAGGTTCTTAGCCGATCATATTAATTGAAACAATCGATTCAATGTTTAACATAATGAAATACATGAATTAAAAGTAAAAGAAATGATAGATCGCTAATGCTTATCGTTAGGGAGTGATTTCTCCCTTGGAGATGGCTCCGTATGCTCCCCAAGATCTACCTTCAGTCTCCTACCTACGTTCTCTGCTTTGTGTGTGGAGTGAATGATGTGAAATGCAGAATTTAGGGCTGCTATTTATAGGCCAGATCTAGTTACAGCGTAACTTAAGTTGAGAGTTACGCCGTAACATCAATATCTTCGTAATTTGCTCTGGAAAAGTTGGTTACGGCGTAACAGACGGAATGAGTTACGCCGTATCTTCAATATACGTTACAAAATCATGATTACGCCGTACTCGTGGAAAGAGTTACGGCGTAGCTTGCAGCGGCGTGGAATATCATTTGACCTAAATAGTTACGGCGTAATCCTAAGATGGAGTTACGCCGTAATCTTCAGTTGAGTTGGGTTTTTGAGTCACGCTTTTGTTACGGCGTAATGTGAGAGAAGAGTTACGCCGTAATTACTTCAAAATGGGCATACTATCATATATCTTCAATAAACTCTCCAAATCCGCGTCTCATTAGCTCCAATGCTTGTAATTTACCTGAAAGTGAAATATAGAGGAAAACAAGCGTAAATCCATATAAATGGTATAAAATACGAGCATTATCGGGAGAAATTGACACTTAATATTCAGGACTATTTGATGTTATCAAATATCCCCCCACTTGAACTCTACTTGCCCTCAAGTAGACCTTATTAGATAAATTCCTAAAAAGATATCTCCCATTAACTAGAAAATATAAGTTTAAAAATCCGTTATGCTAGAATAAAACAAAGCCGAACACCTCACGAAATGGGAACAAAACACTCAAATCTCTCAACTATTCTAAGTGTCAATTTCGGGGTGATCACTCAATGCATAGTTATAGCATGTATTCTATCATAAGCTTGGCGGTCACACAAATCTCCACTACTAGAGTTAAGGACAAAACAATTCTCGAAGGCAATATGGGTAGACACGACAAAGGTTAAGGGTGAATTGTCATTACTAACATGTCACGGCGAAGTGGACAAAATCAATGATACATGACCAAATCCATGGCCAAGACACCAAAGATTGCTCGCTGCATCACCTAGACACGCTTCATGACTAAAGGGTAGGATAAGACATGGGATATAATTGGTGTAAAATAAAAATAACAACCAAATAGTCTAAATCTATAACCAAGTCATCACCACTTACCGTTCATCCAAAGTTCAAGTTTCAAGGCGAAGAAACCGGATCATGATAATCAAGTAGATGTGCCATTAGAGGACGTCATGATGGGCACATTACCTTTTCTTCAACTGTTGGCGCAATTACCAACTTCATTCTTCAAATGTGACCCAGGTGGCCTCCTCGATACTAAATTTATAATTAGCTCATATAACATCGCACTTTACAATCAATAAGTATAACTATTTTTTTTCCGAATCTTAGCATCTCCCCCACTTAAGATGAACAATATGAGAATTTGGGGGGTCTTCAATGATCTTCAAAAATATTTCGTCGACGAAAGCGTGATTCCTGAACCTTTCCACTAGAACCTTGAACTTAGGCAAACAATGACTTCCCAATCACAAATAAAGACTACAGGGTAGGCTAAGGTTTATGGGTGTAATAAAACAATATGTTGGGTGAACAAATTGAAAGGAATGGCTCATATGGGTGTTTCTAGGGGTATCTTGCACTAAAGGTGAGTGCAACAAAAGGGTTTAACATGGGGGTCGAGAAGTCGAGGTGACTAATCGATAGACACACAAGGATAGGCTTTTTGGGTGATAATCCTATAATATTGCCTTCTTAAACTGAGTAATCCAAATACATTAAGCTAACTCAACATACCTCGTCTGTGGTCTCGAAATGATGTAAAGGCCAAGTTCTAAAGTTTACAAGCTACCGGCACACCCATAATTTGGTGGATTTGGGGTAAATATTTGGAAACGGATAAGGCTAATCTCACCATATAATATCAAGGGTTACAATGTGCTCGGCTAAGGTCTAATCTAGTTAGGTTAAGAAAAACATGTCAAAATTTTAAAAATGGCATAATTTTTCCAAATAAACTAGAAAAACGAGGATAAAATAAAGTTTAAGAGATAATTCTACTCTCGTCCCCCCACTTGAAATGTACAAAGTCACTTTTGTAGTAAATGTTAAATAAAGGTGAAGAGAAAGTAGAATTAGAGCGAGAACTTTCCTGAAATTTGCTCTGAAAAAGAAAGAAGGCCCATGAAAAGAATCTTGCCTTCGCTTAAGCATCCATGAGCAAACTTCATTCCCTGAAATCACACTACCAACAAGCATAAATCTAAAAAAAAAAGAAAAAGAAAAACGAAAAGAAACCTAACTCACTTTCGTAGGAATCACGGTTGCATTTAATGTATGCAACAAGCCTTTTAAACCACTTGGTGTCCCAAGTGTATGAGTGTAGTCTCGTGAGGGCTTACAGGAAACATACCTACAAAGTTCATTTAAAAAATAATACAAGGTTATTGTGTTTAAAAAGAAAGAATTAATACAGAGGATAGTTACGTCGTAACTCCTAGAAGGAGTTACGCCGTAATTATGGCAAAACCTGGCAGACGCTACTGGAGTGTAGCTACGGCGTAACCATTGCATCGGATTACGCCGTAATTGGTAATGCAATGGAGAGAACTACTGCTAGAGATGTGTTACGGCGTAACCATAGGAATGAATTACGCCGTAACTGTGGACAGATCAGGTCTCCGTTCAGGCTGCTGCAGCAAAACATCTCCAATTTCCTGCAAAAATAGTTAAAAACACAAAACCCAACAGAAATGGAAATAAAACAAAATAAAAAGGATAATTCGGGTTGTCTCCCGAAAGAGCACTTTTCTTTATTAACGAGTCTTTAAGTTAGACTCAAAGCCATGGGGCTTTACGGTGGCCTTGTGCCAATTTCCTCCTTAACTGCTCTTTTGTTGGACGACGGCTGGTCCCAAACGCATGGAGGTACAGAGTCAAGCAGTATTTATTCTCTTGCAAAAAATTAGTTTTGGCCCATTCATGGCGAAATTTAGACTCGACTTCCCATTCTAGTTTTATAGTCCCAAAGTTTACTTTAACCTAATTTTCGAATGAAATCCCCTTGTATCCGACCTCCATTCTTTTTTCTTCATCAAAACACGCCCATTCCTTGCGTTCAAGCCATTTAGGATCGAGGAATTCTCTTCCATTGCAAATCTTCCGGTTGGGATCGCACGTAGGCCATGCTTTAGTGAATCCTCCAGACATCATAATAGCCGGTTCACAAAAATGAAGAGTCCAATCAATTTCTTCAAACCAATCGGTCCAATCTATTTTTCCTTGATCAGCTTTTCGTCCTCCCAGCACCACCAAACTTCTGCCTCTTTTTTTATCCTTTTAATGAAAAACTGTCCTCCTCCATTGCATCGTTTGAAAAACGGAGAACACGTTGGCAATGTTAATTTAGAACCCTCAATCAAAGAAATTTCAAGATCACAACAATGAAGTTTTCCTGTAGCAACAATAGCACCCTTTTTATCAGGCACTGAAGTTCAGACTTCGTCGTTTTCTTCCTCGCTGTCGTCTTCATCACTAGACTCGGTTCCCTGCAAATAGCCAAAATATGAAGGAGAAAAATTATCAGAACAATTAGCTTGTACCTCATTGGAAACATCATTAGTGACAACTTCATCTGCTTCATGGCACGAAGTATCGTTCATTATAAACACTACTCTCTCAGTACAATATCCCAATGAGAGTTCTCCTTCCAAAACCTTGATTCAGTCTTGTGAGGAGGGAAGGAAAGGTCTCCCAAGAATTAAGTGTGCCCTCGGGGTGTTCGCCATGTCGATAACCACAAACTTTGACGCAAATATGAACCTGTTGACCTTGACCAAAACACCACCCGTGATCCCAAGAGGGGTTTCTTTAGTCATGTTGGCCATCTCAATTACCATGCTTGTTTTCCAAAGATGGATTAGTCTAAGTTTTAAAAATATTGAGAGTGACATGATGTTTATGCTAGACCCAAGATCAGCTAATGCCAAGAGATCATGATCCCCCACGAAACATGGAATGACGAACCCGTTAGTGCAGACTTCCTTGATCGAAAGTATCCCGGTTTCTGGTCTGTTCTCGCCTTCTGGCTCCTGGTTACGCCGTAACTCATTAGAATAGTTACGGCGTAAATGCAGACTGTCGCTGGCAGTCGCACCATCTAAATTTTTGGTTGGGGAATGGAAATCTTCATTCTTTAACTTTGTATCATCATCAGAAAAACGGCCTTACACACCACCATAGGTTTGATCCCTTCACGTTCAGTGTTACTCTTCTCTATCTCTGCACTAAGTTTCTCCACCATTGCTTCTAGGTTTTACAGGGTTATGTCGTGGTTGGAGAGGCTTCGATTTGTGTTTTCCTGGAAATCTTTGAGCCATTTATCTTGTTCTTTTTGTTTTTGGGCTGAGGTTTCAAGGAATTTGTTAATGGTCTCTTCAATGCTAGGCCTTCTTTCTCCAAAAGGCCCAAGGTTGTAATTTTCGAAAGGTCCTCCACGATAGCTATTCTTGTTATGATTGTCCCCATAAAACGATCGATTTTCACCATATTTTACTTCTTCGACGTTGCTATCTTCATCAATGAGAGGACAATTTTTGGTGAGATGTCCCCCCCCCACAGCTTTCACAACCCACTTGGATAGCATGAACGCATTCTCTGAGTTTGAGCATATCCCGACCAAGATTTTCAATTTTGCTAGTGATGGCGGCAATTCCATCAAGATTTCCGCCTAGGCTTCTCTTGCTTCCTCCATCGTGCCACTTTTTGGAATGATCGGCCATTTTTTGGATGGCTTCAATGGCGAGAGTAGGAGTCATGCTTGGAATTGGTCCTTGGTAGTCCAGCATCTATCTTGTAGTTACGTCGATACCTTTGTAAAAGATGTTGACCTTTTGCTGACTGTTCAGGTCATGAGTAGGACATTTGTAGAGGAGGTCTTTGTATCTATCCCAAGCTTGATACAACGTTTCATCGTCATCTTGTCTAAAATTATGGATCTCCATGAGCTGATTAGATATCTTCGAAGGAGAACAATATCTTTTGATGAAGTTCTTCTTTAGGAGAGCCCATGTATCAACTGCCCCGGCGGGCAACCTTTTAATCCATCTTCTTGCTCCCCCAGTAAGAGTCATGGGGAACACTCGGAGCATAACAGCATCATGAGAAACACCAGGAATGTTGAACTTACGATGTACAAGACATTCTCAACGTGTTCATACGCATCTTCGTCCATGTTTCCTGAGAAAGGGTTAGCTCGTAGCTCCCTCATAAACTGCTCTTTAATCTCGAAACGGGCATTAGCTCCAATTGCCGGTCTTACAAGCCCCGACACTTGTTCTTCTCTTGTCAACGCCAAATATTCCTCAAGAGTGAGGTCATCAATGTTAACAACTTCCATAGTACAAAAATGAAAGAATTAACAAAAATCCTACTATAACTCCCCAGCAGCGGCGCCAAAAACTTGATGCAGGTTTTACTGACCAGGTTTTAATATTTATAAGTCTCTCGTTATGCCTATGGTCTACCTTATGCACTAACGGGCAGTGAACCCAATCGTGTGTAGTGTAGTAATCGGTAAAACCGAGGTCGTCCCAAGAGCTATGTGAGCGGATTCTAATTAAGTCTAAGTGTCACAGATTTTAATTGGTTTTAAGAAGGAAATGATTAGTTAACTACTGAAGCAAGAAAATAAAAGAAAGCGAGTAAAGGCAGAGGTTGTGATCAATGGGGAGAAAGTGTGCTAACCTAGTTACTCATCCTATCATGTTATGTTCACTCTAATTACTTCCAATTGCTTCAAGTGGGGGTTTAGGTCGCTAGGACATCATTTGGTCAGTTCGTCCTAACCTATCAGCAAAGGTTTCCACCAGAGATCAAGTTACTACCCTTGAAAGTCCAGTTGTTTTTAGTCCCCTAAGCCAAGTCATTAAGTACCACAACATGCAAGATTCATAATAATGAGTGCCCGGGCGCTAGCATCTTAGACACTCATCCCTAAATTCTTAAGTTCATCCAAACGGTAGGTGATCAGTTGGTCAAATTGCACAAGCGAAGAAGGGTCGCCAGTTGCTCAATTCTTACCCTTCCCAATCAGTCTACCTACTTAGGGTCAGTTGGTTAATTCTCCTAAGCAACTAGACACTACCGCCATTCAAAACTACCGAAACAAGGGTAGCTACCAACAAACTATGCATGCATACACTAGAAAGAATTATACGAAAGAAATGTAAACATAAACATAACAATTAAGGAATCATAACTAGGCTAGCACTAGAGGTGCTTAGCTGATCATATAATTTGAAACAATCCATTCAATGTTTAACATAATGAAATACATGAATTGAAAGTAAAAGAAATGATAGATCGCTAATGCTTATCGTTAAGGAGTGATTTAGCCCTTGTAGATGGCTCCTATGCTCCTCAAGATCTACCTTCAGTCTCCTACCCACGTTCTCTGCTTTGTAGTGGAGTGAATGATGTGAAATGCAGAATTTAGGGCTGGTATTTATAGGCCAAATCTAGTTACGGCGTAACTTAAGTTGAGAGTTACGCCGTAACATCAATATCTTCATAATTTGCTCTAGAAAAGTTGGTTACGACGTAACACATGGAATGAGTTACGCCGTATCTTCAATATACGTTACAAAATCGTGATTATGCCGTAATCGTGGAAAGAGTTACGGCGTAGCTTGCAGCGGCGTAGAATATCATTTGACCTAATTAGTTACGGCGTAATCCTAAGATGGAGTTACGCCGTAATCTTCAGTTGAGTTGGTTTTCTGAGTCACGCTTTTGTTACAGCGTAATGTGAGAGAAGAGTTACGCCATAATTACTTCAAAATGGGAATACTATCATATATATTCAATAAACTCTCCAAATCCGCGTCTCATTAGCTCCAATGCTCGTAATTTACATGAAAGTGAAATATAGAGGAAAACAAGCGTAAATCCATATAAATGATATAAAATACGAGCATTATCGGGGGAAATTGACACATAATATTCATGACTATTTGATGTTATCACATACGTAGTACTTAATAAGGAAAGAATAAGGATTGAGGAATCTCTCAATGTGACATTTGATGAGAGTCTGCCCGAGCCTAAATCATCTCCTTCGGTAGAAGATGATGTGATCAGTGAACAAGTAGTTCAAGATCAATAAAGGTCGACATCATTACAAGTTAATGTTTCGGATAAAGGAAATCCTAAGAAAGTGAGAGAAGCAAAGGGTCATCCAATAGAACAAGTCATTGGTGACTTGAATAAGAGAAAACTTAGATCACAAACAAAACAAGATTAGGTTTTGGCATGACATTTTTTTTTTCAAAAAAAATCCAAATTACTTGTGGGATAAGATTAGATGTTCATGGTTGACATACATCTTAGGAGAACAATCTTTGAAAATTAATTAGAAGTATAGATGGTCGTTTGCAAGGTCATTCTTAGGTGTTCTTGGAGCTTATGTGACTAAGGCTTGTGTGAAGGCATGGAAGGAAATACAAATAAATGTTTTCTAAAATGAAAGATATTCATGAAATGCATTATTCAAACAATGGTTGATAATATCCAAGATTCTACATGTCTATACTATATGTGATGAACAAGAAAATTAGTCAAAAAATATCCTACTACACTTGTTAGGATTGAAATTTATTTGCGTCAAATTACCAAGACTAGATAAAATTTCAAATCACAACTCACACTTGTGTTGAAGATTTTATATCTATCTCTACTTGTTCGATTTATGTGAAACTGCATGCTATGTGTTTTAGGGTAGAAAAAACAAGAAAAGAATTTGATGCAAACATACAAACTACTTACGTAGTTGAAGAGAATTCCCCTGGATTAAATTCGGTATGGTATTGCATAACAAACTAAAATACCCAATGAATAGACTTGATAAACTAAGTATTTCATCCAAAATCTTAGAAACTTGTTTTGTTAATGCAAGTAACAAATAAGGATTATCAAACTCGACATACTACACAACAAACTATAAATCGAAGATATCATGCATTGCATATTGATTTTATATACAATGTGTGATGGTTTATAGGATCTAGTTTGTGTACTCTAATAATAAAAAGAGTAAAATACACGGTTGGTCCCTAATCTTGTACATAAACATCACGCTGGGACAAAACTTGCTTTTTTATCGTGGGGAGTCCAAAACAAGGTTTTTATAGTCTAAATTAGTCCTTTGACCATTAATGCCCAGGTCAATGTTTTGTTGTTTGGGCAAAACCGTCTTTCACTGTAGCTTACTTTAAACAAACCATTGTACAGTGTTTCTAGTTGCTATATGTAATGTAACATGGCTTGGTCGTCAGTTATCATCCCTAAACTATCCTACAAAAACTGTCTTCTACAAAATGATAATCCTTTCAACATGGTATGTTGCTGGTGTGGTAAGCAAGCTATAATTCGCACTTTGTGGACCTCTTCCAACCCAGGGCTTTGATTCTTTGGTTGTCCTATTAAAGTAAGTGTCTTTTAATATGTATCGTATCATTTTTTCGCAAGTAGCAAACTACATTGTAACAATGGTTGTTGTTTAATCACTTGCCATAATCATGAATAGGGGTCTTCTTGTCGGTGGATGCGATGGTATGATCTTGAAATCTGTACTCGTTTAAGAATGATCATACCAGGCCTTTTGAGGGGGGAGAAATGAGCTTGAGGTAAGATTAGAAGCTGCTCAAGGTGATGTGTGGAAGTGGAAGATTTACCTGGTGCTTGGTTGGATATTGTTCTTGATTGTTTATGCATTGGGATAACTTTTTAGCTTTTATGTAATGAGGCGAGATGGTTAATGTTCATTATCTTGAATTTTAGTAACGTTGTATCCTAGAAGGTTATGAATCTTGTTATTATGATTGGTTTACCGTATGTTTATGGCTTTATGCATTTGGTTAAGATTAAAGTTGACTTTTAATTGTCAACATTGTTATGAAGTATTCAGTTTGGTTTGTTTTTGACTTTCAATACCTTATGGTTATGCAGATGGTTAGCAATTTGTTTAGGTTTGACTTTTAATTGTCAACATTTTTATGCGGTTTTGTTTAGCTTTGGTTACTTTTGATGCAAATTATTCACACATCAAGCTTAGTCAATCTATAAAAATACACAAGCATGACATGGCTGCATAGTTAATGCAAATGGATATAATTTCAAATGCATAAAATTGCATACTTTTCGAAGCATGAGAATTACAGTTAGACACACACATATGTTTTTAGAGTACATAACTTGTCCATAGGAAATAAACTAGATGAAACATTTTCTACCTAATTAGCATAACAGAATTGACCTATGCTGAGGCTATCATTCTTTCCAGTGCAGCCTGCTGCCTAGTCATTCTTCGTGTAGCAGGATGGGTTGAAGCAAAAACTGCTTGTACATCACTTGACTGCAGCTGAGAATCAGACTGTGATTGATCATGTTGTTGGAACTGACACTGTGATTGCTCATGTATGTTAGGATCAGAAATTGTTTCATCTTGATGTTGGTAGGATTGAGAGAGGGATTCATCTTGTATCCTGGGATCTTCTGTTGCTTCATCTTGATGTTGCTGGGATTGAGACAAGGATGCATCATGTATGATGGGATCTTCAGTTGCTTGATCTTGATTTTCAGATTGAACACCACTTCCTTGAACTGCACTAACTTGACTTTCAACAAAACCTGTACCTTCAGCTTCTTTATCTGCTGCTACTTTGTTACCTTTAGGATGTGTCTTTTTTGCTACAGCTTTTGTAGGCATTTGTTTGACATTTCCCTTATGGCCAGTTTGAATACTTTGAGCTCCACCATTCCCTAGACATGTTTTTCGGTTGTGTCCAGCAATGCCACAAATACTACACTTAACACTCTTCCAAGCCCTTGACAGCTTACCATTCTTCACAATATCTTCACTTTCAGGAGCTATCCTAACTCTTTTTCTACCTCTTGACCTAGGCGGAGTTGTTTCGGATTTCAGTGGAACAATTGTTGTTGGCAAAGTTGATTTTTCCCAATGTTCGTTGCTAGTTATAGGCTGGACATGTTTGTAGGTTGCCTCCCAAGTGAGAAGATAGTAACAAGGATGAGCCCATGTTTCTACAGCTCCTACTTGTTGCCCATTTAAAGCCATATTCCAATTGGTAGCAACATCATGTTTACATGGTAAACCTGTTATCTCCCATCTTCTACAAGTACAAGACTTTTCTACAACATTAACTACACATTGGTCACCCCATGGTCCACTAACCTGAAACTTAGTTCCCCCATTCCGTAAAACATTATACTTAACAGCCTCTTTCTTAATACCCTCTAGCATATGTTGTGCAGTTGGTGTTAGTGGCCCATCACTCTTCTCAATCACCATAAGAACATGCATTATCCTCTTCATGCAGTGTTCCCTGATGTATTCTAAGGCTCTAATAATTGGTTTGTTTAAACCCTCAATTATTTTGTCATGAAACACTTGACACATGTTATTGAGTAACACATCAGAATGAGCTCTCCTTAAAGATTACAAATAAACATGTATTAATTATAACTTTTTATACTGCATTAACAAATACAAATTAACTGAAACAGATAGATGACTTACATTAAAAATGTGACCTTGACCAATGGATCGGTGTTATCTTACTTAACCAATCATGGGCTGGTTGATTAAATTTCTTGAAATCAGCCATAGCTTTCTCAAACTGTACAACAGTTGAGGCTATTGCACATTTCCACAGATGGTCTTTATAGGCCCTACCTTTCCATTGAAGTTTCAATTTCTCATGAATGCTTCTAATACAAAATATGTGTTCTGCATCTGGAAAAACATCTCTTAAAGGTCCACTTATATCCTGCACAAAATCATATATGTTTATTGTCTGTTTCAAAACAGAGAGACTTTAATTCATGAACAGATTAAGGGAGTACCTTTTGCATGTTAGTAATAAAAGTGATGATTGAGGTTGGCTCAAGTGCTATATCTTCAGATAAACAATGAAGAAACCAAGTCCATGATCCTATGTTTTCTGATTCAGCAAAATCATAAGCTAAAGGGTATATACCATTGTTGCTATTAATTCCCACAGCTGTCAGCATTTGACCATTCAAAGGACCGTGAATTGGAAAAGCATCCAGCCCCAACAACGATCTCCCACACGCTTTAAATCCTTCCTTCAGTGCACCTAAATAAACATACATTATCTTGAATTCTCTCACTGGAAGAGCCTCATCTGCAGGTCGTTCCACATTCATCAATACTGTTGTATTAGTGTTTCTCTTCTACAACTCTTGAACATAATCTCTCAACATGGTAAATTGTAGCTTGAATTGACCCCCGATACCTGTTAATGCTAAGTTTTTGGCCCTTAAAACCTTTTGCAGGGACACTTCAAGCTCTAATTGGTTGGTAAGTTAATTATGAACAGACTTGACAGGAACCCGTGGATTGGTTTCAATTTGTACTGTAATTTGCTTTGAGATATAGTTAAGGTCAAAAGCTCGGACTGCCTTTGATTGCAAACAAGTGTGTTGCTCATTATATTTTCTGACTGACCATGGACCTGTCTCATCATTCCTGCCGACAAATAATAGCCATGGGTAGAGTATTCTGGAAGGGTCCTTTTTGCCAGAAAGCAATGCATTTATACCCCTTCTGGTTAATGGACTTCTAGATGGGCCTATATCCAGTCCAGGACCTTCACTTGGGCCTGAAAGTGGAACACAACCCTTACATCTGACCCTTATTCGTGTTTTGTCATTCTTCATAAAAATCAACTCCCTCCTAGTTTCTATTGAATGCTCTCTTACCTTATTTTTGACATCCATTGGAGTAGGAAAGTCCTGACCACAATAGAAGAATGTGGTATAAACTCCATTTGCAAAGTCTGCCTGTGGGTAAGAAACATACTCACTGTAAAAGACATCATCAACCATCACAGGTAAATCATTTTCCAAATGCATGCCATCACTTATATTAGTGGTTGTTCCTGGTTTACCTAACTCATTACTCTGACTTACTTGGACCAAAGCAAGTTGTGCATCATTCTCCTGAGAAGTATTCTCTTCATTTTCTTGAATTGAATCATCAACTGCATTGCCTAAGTCACTAATCTCACTCACTTGGAACCAAGTAACATCAACAACAGGATCCTCTTCCATGTTATTGGCATAAACATATACACTTCCTACTTCACCTAAATGCTTATCCTGAGTCAATTGAAACAGATTTACATCAACATCCGGCTCCTCAAACCTGTTATTGACATCAACTAGTGCTCTTCCTACTTTCTCTAACTGCTTCCCCTGAGTCACTCGGAACAGATTAACCTCAAAATTATCAGGCTCCTTAATAGCATTGTCCTCATCAATAAGTACTAAAGCACGCTCACTGATATGAATAGGTTGGCTAGCAAATGATGTGTCTAGGGTGGAAAATACAGACTCAATGTTTGGCAAATTGCTAGATTCACCAATATAATTGAGGTCCATAGGTAGTCGTGTAAGTTGCATAAAAGGATCTAGTGCAGGCTCATTATCAATATCATCTAACACCAATCGTCTACAACAAGATTGAATAGCAGCACTAGCAACTTTTCTAGTATTTTCATCCATCTCCCAAAAAATAGTCTTAATAGATTGTGGGGACATTTCAGACAGTTCTGTGGAAAACTAGAATGGGGGGGTTGAATAGTTTTACCAAATAAAACTTCGTTTTAAAATATTTAGATCAACTTATGTCAATCTATTTAGATGTGTATGTTGGACGTTTGATAGATAGATATATAAAAGTGTAATGAAAGATAAAGAGTAAGAGGCACATAACCACGACACGAGTATTTATAGTGGTTCGGCTACAAGGACATCTTCCTTGCCCTACTCCTCTCCCCGAGTCACCTACTCGAGAGTTCTTAATCACTACACGACACCAGCTCCTTATGGCGGAGAAGCCTTCACAACGTCGCCTACTCTTTTTCCGGTACTAGGCTAACCACCGGGTTCTTTCACCAAGGTGAACCACACCTATCACAACGTCGCCTACCCTTTATCAGGTACTAGGCTAAGTACCGAGTTCCATTATAATGGAGGAACTACTACCCAACACTACACAACACCTAATCCCAAAAGAGACCCACTCCTTATTACAACACCATAAAGGATATCAACATCCTTGAAAACAACTATCACTATTTGTATAACGATGCACCTGATCAATTATACGACCTTGGCATCCTTTACTAATGCCACTTGATTTGACTCCTAGGCATCTTTCACTAATGCCTTCGTCTTGACTTCTTTTTGCATTCTTCACTAATGCTTTTGACACGGACGTTAAGCACCTTTCACTAATGCTTTCGTCTTGACTCTTTCGGCATCCTTCACTAATGCCTTCAACACAACACTTCTATGAAGGAAGAAAGAAGTGTCAACAAGAAAACCTCAGTAGTCTTGATGATGACAAAGCATGGCAACTCATGGACTTGAGCTTGCTCGACTTCAAGAAGTGTTGATCTCGCCTTTAAGAGGAACCTAGAGAATCGCACAAAAACAAAAGATAAACTATATAGAAAGATCCCTTAGGATCAGTGGTTAGAGAGTTACAAAACTTGGGGAAAGTATGTGTGAGAGTGGAAACCCAAAAGGAAGAAATGGCTCACTATTTATAGAGGAGAAACACCTACTGTTCGACGGATCGCACCCTCAAGGGATCCGTCTAGTGTAATGTTAGGGATCCGTGGGACGCTCCTCTTTGGCTATTGGTATTTTGGTTATGGGTCATGGGTCATGGGTTATAGGTTGATCCATGGGTATTTCATTAGATACAATGTACCTAATGGGTGCAATGCATCTAGTCAAATGGGTATGGGTCAATACCATGGGTTGTAGTTTTTGCCCATTTATAATACATACTAGTTATGTATATATTTGCCCAATATGTAAACACTAGTTGTTGTACATATGTTTAAATCATAAAATCACTTACACTTGTTTTAGTGTTTTATGTAAAAACGTAAGTGTGTTAGAAAACTATTGGCTCAAACCATTTACGTATTTTATTTGTTTCGTTAAAATGATTTTACGTTTGTTATCGACAAAACATTAGAAGATCGTAAAATATAAATAAACGTTTTTACGGATTATTTGTATTAACAATCTCCCCCTTTTTGTTGATGACAAAATATAAAATTATTTTAAGGAAAAAACTAAAATTACTAAAAGTTCGAATTGGAGTTTTTACTCTCTTCTCTCCCTTTTTGTCTAAACAAAAAGAGCGTCGAAAAGAAACTAACACAATGTTTTAAGAAAAACATGTAAAAGAAAAAATATAGAGAGCAAGTGACGGGAAGAGTTCTCGGCTTAACTCCCCCTTGATGAGTCCATCCCTTTGTGAGGGCGTTAAGTGAATAAAAACTACTAAGCTAATGTATTGCAACTATGGTTGCAAATGGTTTCGTCGTAGTGACAATAACGCTCCCCCTTAATGATTGCAACTTTGCAAGGGGACGTAACAAAATGTAATCCATATGAGGATTATATTGCAAATGGTTTTGCAATGTATGGTTTGACAAAAAGCTCCCCTAGCTTAAGGTGTCAAGGTCTTCATGTGTATTTTGAAAAATCTAAAAAATAAAGGTTAGAAAACAAGTATATAGTGCATAATTTTCTACAAATAAGACTCAAGTTAGTAGAAAATTGGTCTTCTGTTGCACGGATCCCACGGTTCCCTCCTTGGAGGGATCCGTCTAGGCAATTTCTAGGGATCCGTCTATCTAATGACAGAATACATCAATGATGATATAACAAATAATGTAATCATCAAAGAGAGATATGTATTCAAGCAACACACATAATCTTCAAAGCAATATGGCATATAAACTATCATTCAATAAAACATAAGAGATAATCAACAAATCTCTAAAGCTAATAGAATGACTTAGCCATGTAGTACATATTTCTACTAATAAGTGACTAAAAACTTAAGAAGCAACAATGTGCTTAAGTCTAAGGATGAGTAGACTTGTTGATTTGGTCCAATCTTTCAAGAAGATGATTAAACATGAAATGCAACTCATTTCGTACTTCTTGAACAAGTCCTTGGGTGATTAGACAATTAGAGCAATTATTGTCTTGATTAGGAATCGGAGGGGATTGGATGTTTTGAGGAGGCTCTACAAATGTTGGTGGAGTTTCATTGAGAGATGTAGGATGAGGTTCTACAAGAAATGAGGGTGGTGGTAATGGAACTTCCTCCATATGATCAAGTCCTTAGTGGTTCCTTGTTTCCCATTATGGACTAGTTGGTGTTGTAGGTGGTTCCCTATTTAACGAGAAAGTTGGTGAATGGGAAGTTCTTGGTGGTGAGTGCTCTAATGAATATAGATTTGGGTGAGAGAGAGGATCGGTGAAAGAGTGTAGTCCATGTTCAACAAATAAAGGCTTAGACGGTTTGCTAGAGCTTGGTACGTTAGGTTTAGAGCTTGATGAACCCTTTTCTAGCCTAAAAGGTCTAATGCTAATTCTTGCGGTTCTCTTAGCAATTGTTGATTGGGCTTGTTGAGGTGGGATTCTAGCACTATTATCTCTTACGGGAGATGATTCGGTGGATGAAATCTCATGAATCATATGACCATTCCTTTTGGATGATCCTTTGGTTGAAGAGTTGTTGCTAAGTGCTATAGTCATGGTGATGATGAGGATGCAATATGAGCTTCTAATTACTGATTTTTGAGAGCTAGGTAAGAGTGATGACTTAACCTCAAGAGTGTTTGGTTTATAAAGGATGATTTTGAATTAGGGAATTAAATTCTTAACCACTAAGGGGATTAAGCATGCACTAAGGTTAGTTAAGATATTGTTCAGCTCTAGGAACACATTAAATGGTGGCTTAAAAGTGTTTAGATTACCAAAGGTGGCTAAGATTTGAAGAGAAAGGCTGATTAAGGTCTTTCTGTAGACAGGGATCCTACGGATCCCTCTCACCTGGGATCCGTCTGGTTATAAACCAGGGATCCGTCTGTCAGACAGATATGATGAAATGATTATGCTTTTTGTAAGGTCTAGTGCCTATGTATTTTGAGGTTTTGACTTTCTTTTGATATCTTGAGTGGTGGATGTCTTAAATGCTCAACCATAAGGAGTGAGGATGCTTAATGATGATTTTGGGTAGGAAGGTGGATTTTGGATAGTCTAACTAAGTGCTTGAGAAGGATACCATTTTATTTGAAATGGAAAAATGGTGGTAATTAGTCCTAAAAGTCAAATGATAGCTTAAGAGAAATTTGATAAAATCTTAAAAAATAAAAACTAGTTTCAAGCCTACTTTAGAGTTGAAAATGACTAAAATCAATTTGCTAAAATCGATAGAAATATCAAACTAAGTGTATGAGATGTGAGGAATAATGTGTGAGCGTTGGAGCAGAAAAATGGTGGATATTGATAAGTTTGAAAAATCACAAGTACTTTGGATTTGTTCCTAAGTTATCTTACGGATGAATGTGAGACCTACAATGGTTGAGGAATCCTCAAGTAGTGTTAAAGAATCATGTTTAGCCATCATGATGTGATTGGGGGGACAACTTGGGTGTATGGTGATCTGTATCAGATAACTGTCTTCCCGGATCCCACGGTTCCCTCTTGGGAGGGATCCGGCTAGTTATAATGCTGGGATCCGCCTACTGCAGATCAGAAGGCTTTCAGCCAAAGTGCATTTCTTGCACTCTTAGCAAATGCTTCTCCTAGTTGTTCTACAAAGACTAAATGCAAGAACACATCAAGTATAACGCATAGCAAGTGTGGGGGAACTAAAGGTAGCTAAAGATGAGTGACGACGACTATTTGAATGATTTCAAGAAGTCATAAAATCTCATCCTACATGTTCCTAAGTTAAGATTGTTCAATGCCAAGTTATGGCAATACCTACATACTACATCCTACTCTACATAAGTATTGTTTAGATGTTACAAACCATTGTTTCAAAATGTTTCCACAAATTAAGGTCTTATGACCTTACCTTACTTCCCCACCACTCCCCGTCTTCATCCCTCCTCCACTCTTTATCACACCATCTCTACTTCTTTTTCTTCAAAAAGTTGGCGAAGCACTTGAAGATCCCTTTGGTTTGTTGCCATTCTTGTGATGGGCTAGGAATGTCCGGAAATTTATTGATGTAATCCAAAGGGTTGAGATCGGTGTTTCCGAGCGGGTTGCTACTACCTTCACCTTCTCTTTGCCTCTCCCGTTCATCCGAGGAATCCGTGGGTGGGTGAGGACTTTTGCCTTCCACCATAAACCTTGTAGTTCTACCCTCGGTCAATGACACCATAACTTTGTTTCAAAAGCTATGATCTTAGGAGTACGGAGAATGATCGAAGGCAAAGAAGAAGTTTGCAAGACGGGATAGGAGCATTGCATATGGGAGCACCATTTTGTCCATGCTTTTGACGCTCGCCATTCTCTTAATCATGTAGTATACAAGGTTGAAGCGAGTCTCGGTCACAAGACAATAGATCATGAAACTTAGGCACGCGTTGGGGTGATCCTTTTTTCCTACTAAGCACAACACATTCTCCCTCACTACAACTTCCCATTTCCTATACAATGCGTACATTTCGGAGAGCTCCATTTGGAAAGGATCCCTATAGATCACTTTTGATTTTCTAGTAACCCTCGATGGGGATGCCCTTGGCATGAACATGGTATCCCTTACCGTGGTTGCTTCCGGGATTGTCATGTGGTAGATTTCATGATGATCAACCATATCGTGTATCTCCTCCAAAGACCACTCATTGGAAAACATGCAAACTCCTTGATATGAAACCCGTAGTATTCTTCCAAACTCTACAAGCGAAAGAGTGTACTCATGCTCATTTATGATGAAGACAATTGAGATGGTCCCATCATCATTTCTAACAATCCTCATTGTTTTGTAGAACTCGAGTACAAATACCGGGAAAATTTGTTCGTTTATGTCCAATAAACAATCCAACCCAATAGTCCCAAAAACTTGTCGGATGTCGGTGTTGCCAAGAAATGATGGTTCTACTACACGACCTTCATGAAAAAGTCTCTTTTCGAGCATTTTGAACGCTTTCCTATCTTCCGGGCTAAGTCCATCCTTTCTATGGTACATTAGGATGTAATGGGCGGTATCTTGATAGTCTTGTTTTCGGTTACTTGGCATGATTGTTCTTAAATAACACAACCACAATGTGGTGTTTATTGTGAATAGTAGCCTAAAGGGTTTGATCACAATTTTGCTCAAATCATCTTTATTGAATTAAAGAAATGAGTTTAATTTGTATTAACAATGTTAATCCTTTAATTTGGATTATCTTAGAAAACAATGTGGTAACAAATTATAATAAACCCATTTGAACCCAACTTCTAAAGATGAAGAAATTGTAATCCTAGAAATCAATGAATTAAATTAACAATGTAGTGAAGATAATACTTACACAAGAGATTGTTATGCTTGAAAGAAATGATCAAATTGCTCCTGTGAACAGTAATTGGGTTTTTGTTCGTGAGTCCTTGAAGGGAAAGTGGTTGTGGAACTTCCAAAGTTGATCATTTCTAACTTATGTTGTCATATGTTGCACGGATCCCACGGATCCCTCTCATTAGGGATCCGGCTTGTTCAAGCTCAGGGATCCGGCATGACAACAAAAATCAGCTTAAACATTCCTTGATAACTTTGGTTTGGGAGTTCTAAAATGCCTAGAGTTTGGTGTTTAAGCTCTATAATTTGTGATTTGGAGTTTTGACGATTTAATACTAATCTTATTTGACGTGATTCCCTTTTTACGAATTAGTCACAATTCTTGGGAGGTTTTTCAAAGATTATGATAAAATCCAATTTTATCATAATATAAGAAATTTCACATGGATATTCATTAACATAGATGAAGTGTCAATAATCCTTTTGTGATGAATAATGATTGAGGCTATCGAATAACCGAGATATCATTATTACAGATTAGTAGTGTAGTCTATATAATTCAATCGAAGAATACTATTCTTGATGATGGTTTTAATATAAATAACTACTTAAGTAATTACTAATAAAGATTAATCATACAACTAAGACTTTAATGTAAATTATTAACAATCATACATTTGCTAAATATTCTTTTTAAGGAAAGAAATATCTAGAGAAAATGCTTCGTGATCTTCTTCGGGTCTCCAGATCCATGTGTGAGGAATACAATGCTAAATATTCTTTTTAGGGAAAGAACTATTTAGATAGTTTCTTCATGATCTTCTTGGTATGCCCAAATCCAAGGGTGAAGAATTCTTAACAAGGAAAATATTAGAACGTTCTATCATTGTCAAAAATTAAACACTATAATGATTTTTAAACCATGACTTAAAAAATCCTTCTTTGTAGTTTTCAAACATACACGGATCGTATCAAGTTATTAAAGTACAACATACTCTAAGAAACTTGGTAACGAAGCTTTGATACTAATTGTGGAAAACTAGAAGGGGGGTTGAATAGTTTTACCAATTAAAACTTCGTTTTAAAATATTTAGATCAACTTATGTCAATCTATTTAGATGTGTATGTTGGACGTTTGATAGATAGATATATAAAAGTGTAATGAAAGATAAAGAGTAAGAGGCACATAACCACGACACGAGTATTTATAGTGGTTCGGCTACAAGGACACCTTCCTTGCCCTACTCCACTCCCCGAGTCACCTACTCGAGAGTTCTTAATCACTACACGACACCAGCTTCTTCATCGCCTACTCTTTTTCCGATACTAGGCTAACCACCGGGTTCTTTCACCAAGGTGAACCACACCTATCACAACGTCACTTACCCTTTATCCGGTACTAGGCTAAGTATCGAGTTCTATTACAATGGAGGAACTACTACCCAACACTACACAACACCTAATCCCAAAGGAGACCCACTCCTTATTACAACACCATCAAGGATATCAACATCCTTGAAAACAACCTATCACTATTTGTATAACGATGCACCTCATCGATTATACGACCTTGGAATCCTTTACAAATGCCACTTGATTTGACTCCTAGGCATTTTTCACTAATGCCTTCGTCTTGACTCCTTTTTGCATTCTTCACTAATGCTTTTGACACGGACGTTAAGCACCTTTCACTAATGCTTTCGTCTTGACTTTTTTGGCATCCTTCACTAATGCCTTCAACACGACACTTCTATGGAGGAATAAAGAAGTATCAACAAAAGAACCTCAGTAGTCTTGATGATGATGAAGCATGGCAACTCATGGACTTGAGCTTGCTCGACTTCAAGAAGTGGTGATCACGCCTTTAATAGGAACCTAGAGAATCACACAAAATGTAAAACCCTAAAATCTCAATCGCGTGAAATGACGATTTTGCCCCCAACTTAAAATTTTACCAACTCGGGAAACACGTCAACATCATTTAACAAGTTATATGATTAATAATATTCCTACATTATGAAAATAAGTAACTTATGATATAAATTAAAGGGAACATAAATAAATAAACTATAAGTATCACATAAACACTTCAATGAGTACACAATTCACTTGGACTTGAAACAAGACTATATACATTGTAAATGATAAGATGGAAAATTTTGATTTGGTCTTTGGTATCCCTTGATGGCCGGCCTTACCCCCTCCCCCATTTAATCACCACATCAATTATAATCAATCACATTTATCATTCACATTTCATTTCAAAAATACACATTGAAAACCCTAGCTCTCCTTCTCTAAACCATAGTGGCGGCACATTTATTTTCTCCCATTCCATACGAAAATCATTCAAACAAAGGTGTTCCTAGGAGGCTCGTGATCGTGGGAAATCGATTGGTGGACGTGGTGATTGTGTTTGGGTCGAAATAAAGCTTGGACGTGGGTATTATATGGTGTACGTGGGGTTTGAATTAGCCAAAGGAGGTTTGGTTTGATTTTGGTGGTTTGATTCTTGTTCTCTTGTCTCGTACACGCTACTAGGGTAACGTATCGTCATCTTGAATCTCTTCCTCTTTGTTTCTTAAATCAATTCGTGGCATATATGTATTCTAGGGCTTGTAACATAAATGGATCACATAAAATCATAAGTATATTTGTTACATAAAATGATGAAACATGAAAACATAAAACCTTGATTCTTAATCTATGTAATTCGAATAACATATGATATATAATATGAATATGAAACTTATTTTGAGTCTTTCATAAAAGTCGACATATGTATGCTTGGTTAAGGGATTTAATGAGCTTATGAAATATGATTTCGTATATGATAAATGGAATTGTTAACAAATGATTTACGAGTGTGTTTTTGATCTATATATGGGGCGTATAAAATGGAATTGAGGAAGGGTGTCTCGAATTGAAAATGGTATCACATAAGGATGTTTTGTAATCTTGTATTAATCGAGCTAAAATGGTTTAGAACGGATTCGTTAATCATAACCTAAAAACTAGGGTTTATAATGTTTATGTCGATTTAATAAAATGAAGGGGTTGTTTTGTAAATTATGAAACTTGATGGATTAACATGTTAATATACTAACTAAATGGATTAAATGAGTAAAATGAGTAAACTTACTATATTTACACTTTTAACCCTATACTTTGCAATATTGACATTTTAAACCTTAAACTTTTGTAACTTGTCATAAATGATCCTTAAATCATAATAATACTTATTTTCATTAATTAACTTGAGATAAGTAACTAAACCTACTAAATATGGAAACCTGCTAATTATGGAAAGTTACTAAAAATAGAAACCTGCCTAAAATAGAAAGTTTCCTAAAATAGAAAGTACTTAAAATGGAAAGATTACTAAAATGGGAAACTTGCTAAAAATGGAAAGCTGTCTTAATCGAGTGTTTCTGATTCTTATAGAACGTTATCTAATTCATATAGGTTCCGGGCGACGTGATTGATCTCCTTTCTTGACTTTACTTTCATTGTTGATTGCTTCGAATAAGGTACAGATATTCTATCCCTTTTCAGTAGGGATCTCTCATGACTTTCTGGTCCTTCGACTTTGTTTCGCTTATGAGATTCGTTGCTATGCTTTCATTGCTATTGATCCTCTGATATTGAACCTTTGCTTACTGCTGACCCCTTGATATTGAACCATTGATATTGATCTTTTCGTTATTGAACCCTTTGCTATTGAACTTTTGCTATTGACCTGTGCTATTATATGTGTGCTATTGAAACTTGGTATTGAAACATTGATATTGGACCTTGATATTGAATTATTGCTATGAACCTCTGAATTGTGAACCATTGATATTGAACCTTTGATTGTGAAGACCTATATATTGCTACACTTTGAACCTTTGTTTGACCCTTCAGATTGATACCCGAGCCATTAACTAGGCATGGGGGTTCCATGTCCGTGTCATTGATGCACCAATGGCATGACTTTAGTGTGGTTGAGTGATGTTCCACACCGTCCCCATTTTGTATTGATTATGCGCGCTTCAGATATATTGTATGGCCACTATTGTTTTGCAGGGGGCGTATGGATGCATCCTAGATTTGTTTTGATATGATATGATTTGTTTTGGTGATGCGGTGCGTGTGTGCAATACACCCCCTCACATTTTGGGAGCTAGCTACTCCATTTGTTACTGAGGTCTCCCCTCCTATTGGTTTGGTATTCCGAGGTCACCCCTCCGAATACAATGGCTACTATTGGTTACTTGGCTGCTATTGCCACTATTGATATGGTTTGTTTTGTTGGCTCGGGATAGATTTCTGACAACCCTTACACCTTTGATATACCTATATTGTACCTTCTACATTTCCCCAACGCACCATATTCTGTGTACCCTTATATGACTCACTCTACTACCAAGATATATATATTCCATTCCTTTGATTTGTCACACTCTCATTCCGTTATTTCAGACTATCGTTCTATTCACGTACCGGGTTATTATGTGTTTATTTGATTTGTTTATGCTATTTATGTTTTATGTGACTACTGATTATCCTGCTATGATGTGATTAACATGCGGTTATTTGAGTTACCTGTTTCTATCCAGTGATATGTGATCTCAATGTTATGTGACCCTCTGTATTGTCTGGTGAGCATGCTATTGTGTAATCGATAGTTTTGTCTGTTTATTATGTGTACTACGTTCAGTTGATCTCGTGGACTATGACTATCCGTTGTATCCTTATCTGCTTGTTGTTGACCTGCCATGTTTGCATTTCGGTTTATGCTACGGTTTGATTTGGGGAAAGGGTTCAGCTTGTGGCATTTGGCTTGTTAAATTGTTTAGTTGCCCTGCTATGTCTTTAATTCATTTAATTATATCTTTATACTATTTACTACTTATTACGTGTAACTGCCATGTGTTGACTGCTGTTAGTACTTCCGCTGTTATGATACTGGTTATGTTTTCAACTAAGGGTTTTGACCTGTGTGAATTGCCATGCTCACTTACTAATTAATTGCTTCCGCTTTCCTGTAGATATCTGTTTGGCTTGTATGTCTTCTGATTTTCCTATATTGATTTTATGACATACATGTTGTGTGGATGCGATGCCTGCTATGGTTGCTTATGTTTCAGTTCGTGTATGTCTGGTTTGTATGTGCTTGTGTTTATGTCATTAATGCTTTGCTTTGCTTCATTCTCCTTGTTATTTTGTTTGCTTTGGATATCTGTATAATTGTGTTCTGCAGGATCCTCATTGACTCATTGTTCTCACTTCGCTGCGACTTTGTTATCCGTTTCCTTTGTTTCTTTTCGCATTTCAGATTTTATTTAGCTTTCGTTTTGTTATATCTGTTCACTGGGCTTTTTAAGCTCAGCCGCATTTCTTTTCCTGCGGCAGGTGTTAGGTTTGAAGATGGGCTTTGATGGGCTGAGAGTTGGATTATTTTGAGTGGACCAACCCTAGATACCTTATTACTTGGATTTATTTTGTTGGGCTATTGTTTGGAGATTTCATTTTATTTTAGACATATTGGATTTTGTATTTTCCTTGTAAGTCATTCGTCTATATGACTTGGTACTTTATTCTTTAAGGCTTTCGCTTGTAAGATTTTATTTGTATGTTCTGATATGACACCAGAATGTGACACTTCTACCCTTGTCGGGTTGGGGTGTTACACAAAACCAAAAGACAAACTATATAGAAAGATCCCTTAGGATCAATGGTTAGAGAGTTACAATACTTAGGGAAAGTATGTGTGAGAGTGGCAAACCAAAAGGAAGAAATGGCTCACTATTTATAGAGGAGAAACACCCTACTGTTCCACGGATCCCACCCTCAAGGGATCCGTCTAGTGTAATGTTAGGGATCCGTGGGACTCTCCTCTTTGCCCATGGGTATTTTGGTTATGGGTCATGGGTCATGGGTTATGGGTTGATCCATGGGTATTTCATTAGATACAATGTACCTGATGGGTGCAATGCATCTAGTCAAATGGTTATGGGTCAATACCATGGGTTGTAGTTTTTGCCCATTTATAATGCATACTAGTTATGTATATATTTGCCCAATATGTAAACACTAGTTGTTGTACATATGTTTAAATCATAAAATCACTTATATTTGTTTTAGTGTTTTATGTGAAAACGTAAGTGTGTTAGAAAACTATTGGCTCAAACCATTTACGTATTTTATTTGTTTCGTTAAAATGATTTTACGTTTGTTATCGACAAAACATTAGAAGATCGTAAAATATAAATAAACGTTTTTACGGCTTATTTGTATTAACAAGTTCTAATCTTGTCTTAGCTATTTCCACATACACATCTATCAACTTATGGTCTTTGACAAGGTCTTTCAACAACTTAAGATTAGCAGCTTCACGAAAACTAAACAATCCATCATCCAATGTACTACCAGGCTTAATAAAGTAGTAATAAATGGTTTGTCCATTATCATAACCGATTTGGGTCATGAGAGCATCCATTTCATCAACAGATACCTCATTGATTTCAACATAATCAACTAGGCATTCCTTACCTCCATCATATATTCTACCTTGCCAGCATTTGAATGTACCTTGATGATGGAACCTGATGCTAAAGGAACTTGGTTCATCCGCTGTATAAAAAATGTAAAAAAAACACTGTTACGATAAAGTTACCTAAAAGGGGAATAACTTAAACAATTGTACTAATATATAGGTGTAGACGATTATAACAAAAAATGCAAAAAATACTAACCATATCTTCAGATTGCAGAGTTTTCCTCCTTCTCATGGTCATCAAAGAAAGGAGGTTCTCTAATTCGCCATAAAGTAAATCCAAGGTTGTTGCTTGTTATTTTCTTACTTAGATTATTGTATTTGATGATTGACATTGCATTAGGGTTTTTTGGGTAGGCTTCCGAAACAAGTTTGGGGATGAGCAATGAGTACGCAGCTTAGTTATATTATACATTATGGCGGGAAATTGGATTAGACATCTGCTACATAGTACATCAAGGTAATAAGACGATTCTACCCTCAACAATAAACGGATAACGGGATTTTATGGACTATAACGGGACTTTGACCTGGGCATTAATGGTCAAAGGACTAATTTAGACTATAAAAACCTTGTTTTGAACTCCCCACAATGAAAACACCAAGTTTTGGTTAAACGTGATATTTGTGTACAAGATTAGGGACCAACCGTGTATTTTACTCTAATAAAAATATACATTTGATTTCTATACACAAGTAACTACATTCTTGGGATGACTTGCAATGTCATGCTTGCACTTAGTTCATGTAAGATGAGATGTAGGTTCTATATTGTGTTAAATAGAATCATTTAATTGCATGCTCAATTGTGGAACCAATTAACATGAGTAACTATATCATCTCATTTCAACCGAGAACAAACTAAACCATCTTCTATTAAAACTCTTCACTTAGTACAACCAATATGACATACTTATCTTTCCCACATATTTTCCATCTAATCTACAAGGAATCCACGTACTAAATCTTATTATCCTTGGGTTATTAAATCACCTATTATCCATACCTAACTACTAATTCATCACTATTTAATGATTGAGTGTCTTAGAGCATATTATCATCAAAATCTCATACTACATTACTATCTAAACATGAATAATGTATCAAACTCGCCAAACAATGTGCTTGATAATCACATTTTCTTGAGTAATAATTTAACTTCTATCGTTGTTCACAATGATGGACAAGAAGTTGAACTATGGTTTAACCCTTTATTGCTCTCCCGTCCCGCTTCAAATCCCAATTTGTATTTCAATCTTAATTTGTATGTATAAACGTTACACAAAAGTGTTAACCATAATATCTAAAGTATAACTGTTTGCCGCTATAAAATTTCGTTGTTATGCACATATATATAATTGTCTAGCATGTGAAAGTAATATATGTGACGAGCCAACACTACATTATTAAAAAACTAAGGATGTCTAGTTTTATAAACAAGTTTAGAAATGATTTGGTACTATACGTTTTGTTAGATTTCAGAATATAGTATTACATTAATTCTTCTGTTGTGACTATAACGTGTGTTTGACATCACATGGGAGTTATGTTTCTGGTATATTGGTATGGTGAACATTTGGAGAGTCGGGTCTTACAAAATAATCGTATCAATAGATGAGGACCAGTTGTAGCTTTAATGTTTGTGATTTGTATTATTTATTCTTTTACGGGGTAGTTTATAAAACAATGATCACGTAATAAAAAGAAGCTATATGTATGTATATCAATGTAGCTTGATTAAATGTAAACATGATCGTCTTCGGAAAAGTTTTGATGTTGGACTCACCAAGGAGAACATATGCTATATGGCTCGATAGATCCAAGACTTATTAAGTCACAAGAACTATTTATTAAAGTAAAATATTACAATTATAATTTGAACATGTAACATGTGTAAACATCAAATTTGTAACCATCAAGGCTTTTTAGCCAATTTAACGGCTTTGAGGTCTTCTATCAATGCCGTTAAACTATTAGTAGAAGAACCACCTTCTTCGACAGCCTTTTTCGTTACCACAACCAACTCTCTTGAGTTACGCCTAATGCTTTCTGCTATAGCTGACCCGCCAGTTAATACCTCAATAGCGTTTAAGAAACCTTGCTTCCCAATAACCGGACTAGTGATTTCAAACCCCGGGTTCCAAACCTGTGCCCCAACACCAACTCCAATCCCTAAAATCTCTACCAACTTCTCGTTATAAAAATGCTCCGCGTACAAAGGCCATGTCATTAAGGGCACACCCGCAACCAAAGCCTCAAGAACCAAGTTCCAACCACAATGTGTCAAAAACCCTCCAACCGCAGGGTGTCGTAAAATCTCCACTTGTGGCGCCCAACCTGTTATAACCAAACCTTTGTTTTCCTTGTGTACCCTCTCCTCAAATCCTTGTGGCATCCCTCTGATCCCTTCATCATCGTCCCCTTTTCTCACCACCCAAATAAACGGTTTCTTTGATTCTTCTAAAGCCAACGCGATTTCAGTAATTTGAGCATCCGGGAATTTCACCATACTTCCAAAACATACGTATATAACCGAGTTAGGGTCTTGTTTGTCTAACCAGCTTAAACAACCATACTTGTCGTCCAACACATGGTCTTTATTAAAAAATTGAAAAAGAGGACCAATATGCCAAACCTTCGTACCTTTAATTTTCTTAAAATGATCAACATAATCTGGTTCGATTTCATAAAGCGTGTTATGTACCAATCCATAACTTTGTTTCTCCGATTCTTGAATCTTCTCTATTATTTCACCAAATCCGGTTTTAGTCTTGAGATGTTCCGAAACTTGAGACCTTGTCATCTTAATTTCATGAGGTAAATTTGGGACAACAAAAATTTCGGATTCAGATTTTATATTCTCATGTGGCTTGTAAACTTTCAAACTATGAGAAATTGAATGATAAAGAAAACAAGAAGGATAAAATAGTAACCGTGGGATGTTGAGCTCGTCAGCAAGCTCAACAGTCCACGGGAAAAACATGTCAGAAAATATACAATCAGGAACAAGGTCACGTATAATTTGTTCCATTGGTTTTTGTAACATCATCATGCCACGGTACACCGCGGCTGCCAAGGTGTGAGAGTTAGCGGAGTTAAAGTTTTCTATTCCTTTAGGAAGTCCAACTTCAGATGACGGGAAATCGATCGTCTGGACGCTTATTGGATGCCCGGTTTTGATGTCACGGTCGACCATGCTTTGGAATATGAGGGCGTTGTGCACGGTTGTGATGATGGTCGAGCGGACACCACGAGCCACGAAGAGCCTTGCCGCGTGGACTAGAGGGATGATATGGCTAGAAGCAAAATATGGTATGAAGATGACGTGGAGGTTTTCCGTGCTTGTGGCCATGGTGTTGGTGTTTGGGTACGATGACATGAGGAACTATGCTTCGGTATGTTTTGATTTAGATGTGGCTTTCTAAGTTTATTACTTTGGTTTTAATACTAGTAATAGTCGACATGTTTTTGTCCTATCAAGTATTATATTAGTTTGTTGCTTTTGTGATACTAGTTGGATAGCCGCACATATCACGACGATAAATATAGTTATATTATAAATATAGTTAGCGAATTGGTAACAAAACTCTTTTTGTAAATTTTTACCCGTTTAGTGAATTCGTTTCATAACACTTTAAATGTATATATGTTTGTTGTGTGTGTTTGTTAATTTGGGTTTCTCGTAGCTTTCCCGCAACACCATAATGATATCAATATTCCCGCACTATAAAAAGACCCTTACAGTCTCTTACCCGTCAAACACTCCCTTCAAAAGTTATAATTTTGACGAATCAAATTTGTATTGATTATAATTAAGGTTAAAGTTGTAAAAAATTAAATCAAAAAAAAAAAAAAAAAACATATTGAAAATGTAAAAACTAAAAATTCACAAAAATATTTCAAAATAGATATTGAATTAAAGAGCACAAAATTTTAAAAAATATAATGAAATTAGATCATAAAAAAATTGAATAAATAAAAAGATATTTCAATTTGAAAATAAATATGATAGAGTAGTTAATAAGTCTATGAGGTAATGGATCCTTTAAAAAGTGACATAAATATAAAAAGTGTAGAAAGTCACTCATAGTGTGACACATGTTATCCACCCTAAATTAAATAAAAAATCCGCTCAGATGTAATATGGTCTTTTGACCCGTTGTTTCTTTTCCACTTCAAATTTCAAACGCACATCTCTTAAATGACAAACTTTAAAAAAAAGCCGATTATACCATAATTTTTAAAATTTATCCTCTTTAATTTGGCATAAACTTTGTTAAAAATTTTGATTTTTTTTATATATCAAATGGGTGTTAATTTTCTTATTTTTTGAGCATTTTCGGCCATAATTTTTACCATCATAAATGTCGATTTGTGAAATACTTAAAACATGAAAGTTTTAGACTTTGGTTCACTCTTTACATAGGTTTTTGAATCACTCAAAAAGATGTCATATGAGTAAGATATCACCCGTTAAACATGACGTTTTACTCATATTTGTTGCACATAAGTTGTTTGATGAAATGTCTAGCTTAAATTTTTAGTGTTAAAATACTGCTAAATGCTCTAATTTTTGTACCACAACGCATTGTTAATCATTTTATTAATGTAAGATTCAAAAAGTTATGTTTTTTAATCATTAATTTTTTTTTAAAAAATGTACATTTTGTTCATTAGTTAATCCTGTTCATCGTTAATTTTTTTAAAAAAATGTACATTTTGTTCATCAGTTTATATCATTCATCAGTTAATATTGTTTATCAATCAGTCTTTATTCATCAATAATCTTGTTCAAAACTGATGAGGTGATGAACAATATTAACTGATGAACACTTGTGAACAATATATAGATTGGTGTTGTCTTGTTCATCAGTTAATAAAAAGTATTGTTTATCAATAAAAAATATTGTTCATCAATAAAAAGTATTGTTCATCAATTAAAAGAGCAGTTAATTTAGAGCTAATAACCTTTTAAAGCAATATACTTGTTAAGAATGACAGTTCTGCGTAGCGAACTAAAAAAATAACACTTTTAGACATTAAAGTTGACATTTTTGTCTTTCTTTAAGTATTATGACCATTTTACCCTTCGAAAAATATTTCAAAAAAAAAGAAATTCGAAAAAAAAAATTAGAAATTTCAAAAAAAAAGTATTTCGAAAAAAAAATTCAAAAAAAGTATTTTGGAAAAAAAAATTCGAAAAAAAAAGTATTTTGAAAAAAATTAGAAAGGGCAAAATGGTCATAATATGGTCATAATACTTAAATAAAGACAAAAATGTCAACTTTAATGTCTAAAAGAGTTATTTTTTTAGTTCGCTACGCTGAACTGCCATTTTTTACAAGTATAATGCTTTAAAAGGTTATTAACCCGTTAATTTATTCATCAATAAAAAGTTTTGTTCTTCAATAAAAAGAATTGTTCATCAGTTCTCTTTAATTTTGTTAATAAGTCTAATCACAATATTTATCAGTAAAAAACATTATTTATCGTATACTTTGGTCATTAATACAAGTGTTGTTCATCAGTTTATCAGTTTTTCAAAAAAAGTCATAGTGTTTATCATTTGCCTAAAAAAATCACAATGTTCATCAGTTAAGGTCATAATGTTCATCAGTTCATCAGTTGGTTGTTGTTCATCAGTTAGTCTTTGTTCATTAGTTAAAAAAAACTAAAAGTAACATAAATAACAAAAGATGTATTGTAATACACCAATTAGTGCATTTAAATGTACTTTTATAAGAAAAATATCTTTTAGACATTTATCAAACTTTGTGTGCACTAAATATGACTAAGACGTTATCTTTAACATGCGATATCTCACTCATATCATATCAGATTTGAGTGATTCAAAATTCTGGGTAAAGAATGGCCAAAAAGTTACAACTTTCGTGCTTTAAGTTTCGCATAATTATGCCTTTAAACTAGACAAAATTAAAGCAAAAAATGCAAAAAATTTCAAGAAAATACATACCCACTCAAAAAGCTGAAAAAGTTGCTATTTATATATCAAAATGCATACCAGATTAAAGAGAATTAAATTTTAAAAATTAAGGTAAAATTGGTTTTTCTTAAAAGTTTGTCGTTTGAAAGTTACTTACGTTTGAAATTTGGGGTGGAATAAAAAATTACGCAAAATTACCTATTTGCCCCTTAACCGAAAATTTCAAGAAAAAAGGAAGAGAGTGAGTGAGGGACACTTGTCACATTATGAGTGACTTTCTAGCATTTTTAATTTTTCACACTTTGCATATGATTGCATCTTCACTCTATGATTGCATTTCATTATTTTAATTCTTAATTAACCTTACAACTTAAAATATGGGTCATTTGTATATATATCCCTCCAAAGATGCAAAATTGCATATATATCCTTTGCATGCATAAAAATCATTGTATTGTGTGCATACAAAACTTATAAGAATGATATATATGGAATTATTCACCTTTGGAGGGATATATATGCAATTCTCCCTAAATAGTTCATGTAACAATATATAAAAATATAAATTATACTTATCATTTATTGAATAGAGGGCCTAAATGTAATTAAAATGTTGCAATCAATTTGCACACATCTTTTGTTTTGCTGACCAAAGTTGGAAGGTAACTCAGAATATGCTTTAAGTTAAACTTAAAAGCATCGGGTGTGGTGGTGGTGGAGCTTCGCCGTTGTGACGTGGAGGGGGAAACGACGCTCGTCGTTCCTCTTCAACACACCAACGAGACTCTTCGCAGCTCTTCGTTTGCTCCTCTTCATTCAAACGAAGCAAATAAGACAAAAACAATTTGGCAGCCTTTTTTTGAGTATATATAAATAAGACATAGAGTAAGAAATAAATAAAATTGGAGGTAGGTGGGACTTAAATGAAAAGGTTTGTTGTGTGTTATGATAGAGAGAGGTTTTGTTATGCGCGTGTTAAGATGATGTGATATCAATTGACACCCAAATGAAGAGGAAGGGAGATTCACCATTACTTATGCTCTAAGGTAAAAAGTCTAAACCTTTTTTTTACTAGAGGTTAAGACTAAAAATATTTATTTTTTACTTTTTTTAGTTAGATACTTCTTTCGTTTTAAGATTATTGTCTGGAGACAAAAATTACAAAATTTAATAAAAGTGTGACCACTCTAATTTTCAAACACTCAAATAGAATATTTTTCTACTAAAATCTCTAGTTTTTACTTAAAAAGAAAAGTTAACAATTATTTTAAAACATCCGGAAAAAAAAAATTATAAACTCTAATTTTAAGACGGATGAAGGATGTTTCTTCTAAAGCTTACTAGAACTAAAATTTTATAATCTTAACTAGACTATAGCTTTTCTTTCATAAAGTTTACAAAGTACAAACTAGGATGAACATGTCAAAATTTAAAAGAATTATATATTTTATAAGACTAAACGGAGTGGCAGCGACATACCTTTCGTGACATGCATGGTCACACGTGTTGAGTTTATGATATATAAAATAAAATAAAACATAAAGACATCAAGAGTACACAGCGGAAGACTTAAGATCATAACAAATAAATTAATTAACTGAAAGTATGCGTAACGTACCTCTTGCGAATATCAAATCCCTCGAGCAAAGCAAACCACCCTCGAGCAAAGCAAACCAAAGAAGTACTTAATGGTGTAAGAATAATGTCTTACAACCACGTTCTTGTACACACGAATTAACCAACGAATCAAGCGATTGCTAGATCTAACACAAGCCCTCGTATATGCAAAAACCAAACCGAACTCCCTAACAAATGGGGTTTTCGGCCAAGCTATGCAAAAGAAAGAGAAGAGAGGAGATCTAGGTTAATTCAATGCACAAGTGTATGAAACCCTAGAACCTACCCCTCTATATATACTAGTAGGTAAACTTAGGGAACAAGTTAGAGGATTAGGCTTTTCTAAGCCCCTATGGCCGGCCACCAAAGCAAGCCCAAAGCCCATTCCATAACTTTTCCAAGTTTCCATTTCTAGTCCTTCTCTTTTCCATTTAACGGTCGTTAGTCATTTTTCCGTTAAATACTTAACGATCGTTAACCGGACTTAATGTGTAATAATTAATCGTAAACATAAACATTAATTATTAACTTTAATTCTCATTCGCTAATGTGTGCAATCCCGTGGTCACGAGTTCGAATCCGGACATTCACATGTTTGTAAATATATACATTTCCAACAGCTCCCACTTGGATATGTTTACAAAACGTGAAATGACATTGGTTAGCGTCTAGCAACACGCCAATGCCCCCGGTACAACTCGTGTATGGTTTTCTGGAGAAAAACCAAGTTTGATGATTCATCATCATATTCATCCTTTTGTTTCTAATACCATGTTAATAAGAATATGGATCTCACTCATTTCTTAATTAACTATTCTGTTTCTCGTTTTATGATTTATTAAGATTACCAATTCTTCTAAACAGAAGACCTTGGGTATGGCCATACAAACATCTTAACAATCCTACGAGGGGCCCAGTAGTATTAAACTTCAAAATGAATTTGAAGGAAACAAATCCCATTTTGACTACAAGCAGGATTCATAAATTTCGCAACACTTCTGAAAACAACCCTTATAACTACCAGTTACGTGTAGCGTTAGATTGCTTCACAAAAATGCACTACATCCATGACATATCTCTTGTATCTCAAGTCAGAGGATAAATATCCATGATATACTTAATGACAAAGATCCATAAAGTATCATCATGTGAGTGGGATAAGTCCTATACTCAATTCATTGAATATCATCTGAAATTAGTCATGCTACGCATCAATATACTTTCAAGTATATTATAACTAATACTCAGATTTGTCTTAATTCAATATCATTCCCATGTTATTGATTGACAACGGACTATTTAGAATAACTTAAGTTATTCATGGATTTAAACATGCAAACATAGGACACAATATTATAAATGAAATTAAACGTATACCGTACTTTAATTCATTATAAATAATAATTGTTTAACATCCTTTATCCAAATACTAAATAGATCAATGCATGATAATTCTCAGTTAATGAATTTTGCCACAAGTCATGCAACTCATACTTGTTGACAAGTCATAATTTCAACTAACTTTGATCTACAAGAATTTTGAGAATACTTATTTCAAAAATTCAATAATTGAATTTCTTGTATGTGTTAACACATATCTTGATATTGTCATATCATTCCATAAGGTGCATGATAACCTGAACCACCTTTATATGACAATCATCTTTCAAAACTTTCAAAGTTTAAAGTATTCTTCATTCTTTAATGTATAATGCAACTATGCTCTTAATTGAGCATAACTAGTCAATATGGTCATCACCAACGATACCATGACTAGAATTGAGTGTCATCTCAATTATACCAGCATCATTGTGTACAACAATATGCTCTTTAAACATCCGTAAACTTTGAATATTTATTTGTTTGTTGTCATACAAACCTCAAGTTTGTTGACTATGACAATTACAACAATTTGTTGTATAGAATCTGGGAGCAACTCCAGGCTGTGGAATGTGATTCTAAATCCAAACATATTCCTTTTAAAATATTTATTACACTAACAACTTTCAATGTTGTCAAATCATCTTGAAATCAAGCATGACACAACAATCTTATACACAACATGATGTTCATGATGAATCTTCAAGTTAAACTTTAAGATCTCATCTATCTTGTCAAAGATATGTATTCATCATGTTCTATTAGACTCATTTATTTTACCGCATATGTTTATAATAATAAACATATTTTTCAAGGTTATATATCTTATTTCCAAATCTTACAAACGAAGTTCATTCCCAACTAAAACTTAATTTAGGTGGAATGTAGTTGCCCATACAACATATAAGATTTAAAATAATACTCCCACTAGCTTTTAGGAATACTTATGAGCTATCTTATTTTAATTATTAAATCAAACATGGATTTAAAATTAAACATAAGAAACATCTCTTAGATGCTTGCATATATCCATTCATGGATTCTTGCAGTTTGTACATATCCAAGGATTATTTGAATTCATAAAACTTCTTTGTATTACTCATCGTCCTCGCAAAAGTAATTCCACAACAAAGAGTTATGACATTTATTGTCAAAATTTCATATCAATGAAACTAAGTATGACAATTATAATCTTTATACTTCTATTTAATGTATCTAGTAAAGAATATTCAATCACAGTTAATTGCTTAAATATGATTAATATTATTATCACTAGACATGCATTAAATATGTGTACAATATTGTCCATACGATTTCTACATAAAGATTTAAACCACTAGGGTTTCCATCCTTTGAAGAAACTCATATTCATTATTAAGATAAACCAAATATCTAAAGTTGATTATCTTTATGGACAGCATCTCAACATTCATAGTATGATTGATTTACCACAATTCAACATTTGATAAATTCATCATTATGATTAACAGGCTTACCATGATTCTGTAACTCATATTCCTCAACATATTAAATATCTGAGATATCCTTACGGATCTATGAATGACAATTCCATCATATTGAGGTCTATCATATACATGTTTAGCCTCATCATGATATTTGCTAGTGCATTTTAGAAGATTATGTATTTTGTAATTCAATCTTTCAAGATCTAAACAAAACTCCCACTTGCCTTTAACAATTTAAAGATTACCTCTAAATAGTTTAGCAAGTAGAGCAACAATACATTGTTCTCTTTTGGGATATTACAAAAAACATTGACAGTTCCTGACTTTAGTTTGTTACAACCCACTCTACAAGTAGTTTAACAAAATCAGAACTTCATTATAAGACTTAATGTGATTCATCACATTCCATAAACAAATGGTGTCTTATCAATCTTCTAGGTCGGAGTCTTATTGAGTATATTCAATCTATACTCAATATTCTAACCTTGATAACTTTTGGAAGAAACTATAGTTATCTTGAATCAAACATGCCAATAGATTTTGATTCTTCTAACTGAACATACCATAAAACTATGGTATTTCATTAGAATTAATATTGTAAGATAATCTAACAATATTTAAGATAACCATCTACTCTTTGGCTCATCTATTTACCAACAAAGTAAAACTTAATGGTACAATAGAATTACCAAGTCAATTGCATGTATTATAACACAAGTATTTTTGACCAAGTCAAAAGACATATCAGTTATAATCCCACTATACGTTATAAGTCATTGATCACCTCATTGACTTCATGCATATGTCTTAAAACATAGCAAGTTAACGTCTTACTTTATATTGTAAGTCTTGTATTAAAAGACTTCATGTTTGTGACTTTACAAAATCATAAACATTTTTTAATTAAAGTAATTATGAACACCACCTCAGGTTTCAATTAATATTTCAAGTTAATACTTACTACATATATTTAAGTCATTCAACGAATACTTAAATTCAAAGTAGTATTAGATTACTTCATTTAATTATGTCATTCCATGAAAATTCAACGTAAGAAACTGCAAAATCATCCATGCTCGTTCTCACGACACGTGGATATTTTACCTTGGGCTATAATCTAGTTCACGTTCTCACGTAACATAAATTGTAACTACAAGTGTTTCTTAAATATTGAATGACATAAATTTTGAAAATAAAGTAGTCTTTGTTATCATCTTGACACATGTTCTTAATACGGCAATCATACATATTTAAATGTATAATTCCTATTGGAACGTTACTCTCTTATCTTGCGGTCAAGAGAATCATATTTATATGTGTTGTACCTTGCACACAATAAAGATTTCTCCCACTTGTGCATGGAACAACATCATGTAGCAGATAAACAACACGATGCACGTTCGTTTATTTGATTAATATGATTTGTGTCATAGATATAACAAGTAGATGTAGAACTATATTGTTTAGTAAGGAAACGTACACGACTATCCTTAAAACATAAGTGTCTACAATTGGAAAGTAATTATCTTTGAAGATAATCTGGGTTACTACACAGGAAATAAGGCTTGTAGCTCCCACTGAATTAGAAATCATTAAAACAACTTCTTATTCAGTAATGCAACACAAATGCTCCCACTAAATCTGACAACATTGTAAGTGTTGCATAACCAGTGAAAACAACTTGCTTGCTTTTTACTTTCCTACACCTTTAAAGAACCATACGTAATCATTACTAAGGTACTAAAATGTGTATTCTACTCTATGAATGATGGGTTATCCATCAAAGTTATTAACTTGAAAAATTGGGTATGCAATTTCTTCCTTAACAGGCCTACCATGCCCATAATGGTATGTAGCACCTTTAAAGGTTAAAGCAAAACAACTAGATAAAATATGCTAGTTTGCCTTTTACCAATTTTCGCGGTAATTAGTCTAGCTTCTAATTTAGTAACTCACATACATATTTTCCAGTTAACCAACATTCATGTTGTTACAAAAGAATTCATTCACCAAATGAAGGTAATGAAATCTTTATGGAAAATAAGATGTGCAAATCATTGCTATGAGTTACATTTAGAATTTAGACAATTCAAATGTTCCTATTATACCTTTCTCATTCATGAAAAGGAATAGGATTGAGTCTCATGCTTCTCCCATGGAAAAGAGACTTCGTTTGTCTTTTCGGTAAATTATTCTCGATCAAACATTTGTTTGAAAGCATAATGGAACAATTTATTGATCAAAGACTAAACTTCGTTTACGGTTAAATGTTGCAATTATACATACAAAAGAATTACAAAATTCAATTTTAGTATTTTCGATAATTAACCTTTTCAAGAAAATTAAACACCCATGGTTCATAAACATATAACCATTTAATTTTCACTGAAAAACTAGGATCCAAATTGTCATAATCTCATCACATCAGTTGATCTGCTAGTAATGAACCTTATACAAAATGGTAGAGCTTTTGCTCAATTGCCAATTTCAATTGCAATTCCTAGATTTATGGGATTTACATATAGCCAATTTCAATTGCCATGTAAACATGTTTTATCCCATCTTATGCCTTGAGTTGCCAGTTCTCACTACAAAACTCAATTAAATTGTCCAACTTAAGAAACTGCAAAATCGTCCATGCCCGTTCTCACGACACGTGGACATTTTACCCTTTGATTACTATCTAAGTCACGATCTCACGCAAATAGAAAGTAATCTTAGGTGTTTCCGTTTCGTTGGATGGCATATAACTTAAATTAAAGGGTAATAGTTTTGATGTTAAATCAAATATGTACAAAGATGTCATGCATTCATCTTTGTAGCATAGTTTTTATTAAAACATTTATATCTTGTTTTAATGTTTAAGTTTTTCATCATCAAACTTTAATTGAGGTATTGGGTTCACCAATCAAGGTATTAGTGTTAATTATCATCCATTATACCGTACTTTTGCATAAGTGTAAACACTTAGTGTTTCGGATAATTACCACCTAAGTGGCGCATGGAATCAACACGAATTCGCCCTTAAGATGAGCTTGCACATTTAATGACTTACTAAGTAGCTCCACTCGAACTTACAGGGGGCAGAGGACCAGGTACGTGCTAAAGCACAACCTTAGACATCCATTCAGTGTGACTGTGCGCACTTCTTTAAACCCCTTTTATTAGTTCATTCTCATGGGTGAGCCTTTCAGTCATTTGTACCAAAGTCATCAATCAATTAAACGTTTATGATTACTATTCTTAAAAATGCATGTTTCACCATTGTTTAGGTCAGTTTATTTTTCTTTTAAAAAATACCCTTGTTACAAAACACAAACAAGCAAGTATTTATAAAAATAAACAAATAAACAATGAATACATAACAAATACAAGTCATGCATATCATCAAATAGCCACATGCAAACGGTTTTGATAAATCTTATTAATAACCAATTTTATAACTGTCAATATGCATATATTTAATTAAGACTTCCACCCGTTTTCATCTATGTACAAGGTGAACCACATGCATCGATTCATCGATTGCGTAAGTCAAAACTAAATATATACCATATAGCACATAACTGATTAAATAATAACAATTGAGGTCTTCCCCAATTTAAGATCTATCAATATTTAATGTATATCACTTAAAACATGAAAGACATACAATAAACAGATCCATGATAAAACATGCAGGTAATAATCATGGATATAAATTACACTTAACAATTAATGCAATTAAATCAAAGTTACGCATATACACATAAAGTTGTATGCATCTTAGGGTTTCTAATCCAATTAAAACAATAGTTTACAAAACCTAATTAGGGCACATAAAAAAAAACGCCCCCTCCCTCAAATTAGGGTTTAGGTTAAGCAAACCCTAGATCTAAGCATACAAATAATAACACATTCATGTTTATTTTAATTATGTGTTTCAGTAATTAATTACTTGTTAAACCTGGCTCTGATACCACTGTTGAGTTTATGATATATAAAATAAAATAAAACATAAAGACATCAAGAGTACACAACGGAAGACTTAAGATCATAACAAATAAATTAATTAACTGAAAGTATGCGTAACGTACCTCTTGCGAATATCAAATCCCTCGAGCAAAGCAAACCACCCTCGAGCAAAGCAAACCAAAGAAGTACTTAATGGTGTAAGAATAATGTCTTACAACCACGTTCTTGTACACACGAATTAACCAACGAATCAAGCGATTGCTAGATCTAACACAAGCCCTCGTATATGCAAAAACCAAACCTAACTCCCTAACAAATGGGGTTTTCGGCCAAGCTATGCAAAAGAAAGAGAAGAGAGGAGATCTAGGTTAATTCAATGCACAAGTGTATGAAACCCTAGAACCTACCCCTCTATATATACTAGTAGGTAAACTTAGGGAACAAGTTAGAGGATTAGGCTTTTCTAAGCCCCTATGGCCGGCCACCAAAGCAAGCCCAAAGCCCATTCCATAACTTTTCCAAGTTTCCATTTCTAGTCCTTCTCTTTTCCATTTAACGGTCGTTAGTCATTTTTCCGTTAAATACTTAACGATCGTTAACCGGACTTAATGTGTAATAATTAATCGTAAACATAAACATTAATTATTAACTTTAATTCTCATTCGCTAATGTGTGCAATCCCGTGGTCACGAGTTCGAATCCGGACATTCACATGTTTGTAAATATATACATTTCCAACAACACGCCACAACCAAAACACAAGCCTAAGTCATGATCAAATGTTTGCTTTTATGGTGACCGGCTCACCATAATGAGAGTTACAAAATGTTGGACTCAATTCTAAAACTAATTTTTTTTTTTATTTGTTTTATAAGTGTATGTGGGGTATTTAGTGGAGTATATTTTTATAAACTAGATATATAAAAGGTGAGGGGAAGGTTAACAAAACAGATGAAAGATAAAAAGTAGTGAGAAGAAGTGAGAAGAGAAAAAAAAAGCTGAGATTACATTGATATGACGATGATCCGGGTCACCGCCACTCTCTTCAGCCTAATAAGTTTGCCGGCCAAGTGCCATTTCATGAATAAAATATGGGGTGATTATTACAAGAACACTGAAACGCCAAAAGCTGGCCAAACGGTGCATTGTTGGAATTACTATACAAAACAAAGGTAACAAAGTATATGTTATCATAACTATTTATAATAATGTCGTAGTAAAATAGAGTTTTGTCTAGCGTATTTGAACAATGTTATGTTAATTATGTTAATAAAGTAGATTAGCTTTATATATATTTTCATATAAAAAAATAAAAAGATAATAATTAGTCAAGCAATTTGTTGATACATACATGCCAAATATCTATAGGATTTACCGTCCGCCAAAGCGACAAATTTATGTTAGGAAACAATTAAACAAATGCTCGACCTCTCGTTAGCAACATTTTTTCATGAATAGATCGTGCCTTTTGTTACATGTATAAAAGAAGGAGAACTTAAATGTCGTAAGCTATGTTTGTTAAAATCATGGTTGTCAGGATCCCGATCTTAATTTTATGATCGTACGATTTTACGATACTGCAAAGCAAAAACGATCCGGATCTTAAATAAGATCTTTAAAAGCTTAAGATTTCATAGGATCCCGATATTTACCATATGATCTTAAGATTTTATCTGATCCGATCTTACTTTTCTCGAACCCCAAACTAAAAAACTACAAATTTATAGATTGTGTTTTGTAGAATTAAAAGAAAAACATGTTAATCTTCTTATACATTTCATAATCATAATTTAGAACAAAATTTCTATGAAACATTTATATAATTTTGTGTTTATGATAAATAATAATTTATAAATTTGTATAATATTTCAAAAGCTACTAAAAACGACATTATGGTAGGATCTTAAGATCATGGTCCGATCTTACGATCTCGATCTTGCAAAGAAGAAATCGATCCTAAGTAGGATCACAATCTCGAAAACCTTGGTTAAAAATATGTTGGGACAACATTGATTTGGTCTCCTTTTGTTTTAATGATGACAAATAAACCTTCGCAACATATAAAATCACAAATGTTAGCCAAAAACCAATCGAATCAACACATGCTCCTGACGCGTTGCTGGCGCTCCGACGCGCAGGCACCGCGCCAGGATACTGTTTGATTCGGGACGGTTTTTGAAAGTCGGCTTTCCCCTGATCTGACAAATATGGTTCTTTTAATACATGTATGAATATGATATGTGCTTAGTTGGGAATACTCGAAATGAGTTTTAGAATTAGAGGGACGCAAAATCACAACCTCTCGTTTTTGACAAAACGCCAACTCAAATATTTTATCAATTGCCTCTAGCCAAGGCTTTTCTAAACCTAGGAGACTCATGACTTTCATATGATATCAATGGAAAGTATTCATATGACCATAATCCGTGTTTACGTCTTCTCTAATCACGTAACGGGTTTTACTCCGTTATTGGTCAAACTAAGTCAAAGGTCTCTTTGCGTAAACGCATCCTTTCCCATTATGGGATATGGTTTACTATGATGCAAAGAACTTAGCTTATTTGCATCAAGATGATTATTAATTACGTCAAGTTGTGGGAAAACACGAGTTACGATATTATGAATACTTGACGTTCTATTTTTTGGGAGAGTATTCTTTGATTTTCTTATCCAACACAAAACCCATAATCATCTTTGTCAATTCTTTTCTTTCTTAATGACAATGTGATTATTCATAATCAATCTTTTGATTATCACCTTATTACCAAACAAACCCTCTAACAAATAAACCTTCCAAATCTCTCCAAATCTTATCACAAACATTCTCTAAATATTCCTTTACACACATTGTACTTGTATGTACTTTGTTAGGATCCTATATTTTATTGTGTTGATGATTCGGGTGGTCTTGGATGATGGAAATACATGATAGCCATTTGATAGAGAAAGAGATGAGAGGGTGTTTTCTTGGTAGAGACTTGCTTCACAAATGTAAGGTTAGATTATGAGAAAAGCACCACCCCTTCCATGGATGGAAGGGGTATTTATAGTTACAATGAATACGTCCTCCTATCGGACTGTGGATCAGGCATACAGTGGGTAAAGACCCGTCCTTCCTCCACGGTGTTACACTAAACTATTCTACCCTACTAATTAACTAATAAACTAATAAATAACCTAAATAACTACAAGTCTACGAGCTAAAATATGCTAGACCATAATTGGGGTGACCGACACTTTAATATGGAATTTCCAATTCCTAGCAATCTCCCCCTAAGGGAGGTCACCCCATGAAATACATTTTGCATCCTAGCATTTCTTTCTTTGTCTTTAGTTCTCGAGCTCGTAGACTTAAATTCTTCAAATTCTGCAATCTTTGTGCATTAGTAGCGATTCTTTAAAGTCCGCATAGTTTTGTACTTTGAGTGGAGGTCTTTGAACTGATCCACATCTTTGATGATCTTTGAGCTTTCATTGAGATCATCAGCCACAGTAAATCTCTGGATCACCCTTTATTGTGTTGCCATCATGTGATGTTGTGACTTTTGGACCGACATGCTCACACTTTCTGGATCATGACATCTTTTCATCAGAGTAGCGGAAGCTTTACTAGTTCATGATATTTGCAGCAGCGTAGCAGAAGCATAGTATAAAAATATCATAACCAGGTTATGTAGATATGCACCAGTCATGATTTCTTCAATTAAGTGTGGATGCTGTGAGCATGCGGCTTTGGATTGACTCCTCAATTCTGATCAACTGCAACCGTCCAAATGTACCTGCAAACAACAGTTAGCAATAAAACACACGAAAGTGTCTTTGATCACTTTCATTGAATTGAGGTACACGGCCCACGGTTCCCCGTTGATCAGTACAAGTACTGCCTGTGATCAGGTAGGATTCCTAAGAATCTCCTTGACAGGGTTTCGCAGCTATTCTAGCTGTTCTCAAACCGGAACGTCTCAAAGAAGACAACACGGAGTGAGTGAACCAGCGAAATGAGATTCACTGATTGATGAAAAATTGATTTGAAAACAATCGCGTATTGCTTGAAGAAAGAGTTTTGCAATACGACGAAGGTTTTATGAGAAAGATCAATTTTCAATCAAAAATACTTTTTGTATTTAAAAGAATACACATTCGATGTACTAGAGAAAAGAAGAAATTTGCACATCGAACGGTTTTTCCCAAAAGCATTTTTTCAATAAGATATACTTTTTTTGTTTAAAAACATGAGTACACATTCGACGTGCTAGAGAAAAGAATGTTTGCACATCGAACGGTTTTTCCAAAAGTATTCGACAATTCCAATCTTGGACCAAGGTTGATTCAATATTGAATCTCCCCATCGTTTCTATCCAATTGTCACAAGCTTGATCTTACGAGATGATCTCACATGTCACCCACTAAGAGCTTGTTTGATGTTGGCTCTAGAAGGATTTCCATCTTCATCGTGAATACTTTTAATATATCACTCGGATGTTCTGGCAATACCACAAGGATAATGCGTAGGACTCTTAATATATTCTTACTTTCCACATTGTGTGAAACAACAAGTCTTCATTAATATTGTGTCCTAGTGAGATATTGTGGATGATCTCTTGGCTCTAGACTCAATAGTGCACATTTGGTTTCCTATGCCGGAGGCTAGGGAGAGGGTCTCCTTCTTCAATATCAACAATCTCTAAGAGAAAGTCGATAGATTATGTCGGTTCCCCGTGAGAATGAAACAAGCCCTTTTAAGAGGAACTTGAGTAGTTTGGGAAGTTTAGTGCAGTGCGTCACTGGGTCCATGACGTCTTGTCTTCAATACCAGTGTTACCTTAGTAACCACCAGTAGCATATGTATTTAACCCGGTTACTAGCCTAAGGTTGAATTATTGGAGGGCTATTTCTTTTCACCATTTTCACATTCAATTCTTTTTCATTCTTCAACCCCTTCAGTGCTTACCGAGACATCATAACTAGAACCTTGTTGGGTTTATTCTAGTACTAGCTCAGTCTTAGTCCGCACTCTTCCCATATTCTCATTTTTCTCCTTTTTTTTCCTCATACCTAAGGACTCTACACTATCTAGTGGATTGTCCATGGGTAGATCCCTCCGGCTCTGGCGGATCGTGGGAACTAATACCTAACCTCACCATCCTTATAACTCCATGCAGAAAGTAAAATGGTCGGTCTTTTGGTACAGTTCATTCTTCCTTGAAACCAATTGAAAAATCATTTGGAAAATCAATCAAGGTACTTGTGATATAAAATCAAAGCATTTTGTTCCTTAATTGTTTTGATCATTTAGAAATGCTCCCCCTCAACATGTGCATATGATTTGAAATTGTTTAGCACATGGAGGCAAGAGTTCTTTGAAATAATTTATTGATCACAATTTCCTTAGAAAAAGCCTTTTGATTTTCTTTGGTAACTTCTCCCCCTCAATATGTGCGTTGGATATTTCAAAATTATTTTAGCACATAGAGGAAAGAGTTCTTTAAAAGTACATCCACGATCACAATAGCCATTAATAAACCATTTAGAAAACCAATCAAGGTACTTATGTTAAAACATAGAAATCATTGTACCTTGAAAGTTTATCTTCTTTTGAAATGCTCCCCCTCAATATATGCTTCGAGATTCGAAAGTGTTTAGCACATATGGGAGAGCAGTATGCACATCTGAATCAAAATGATCACCTTTTATCAAATTTCATTATTAAATCACAAATTCTCTCCCGATCAGAAATATCAAACCCTTTGAGATTTTGGATCCCAAGTGATTTAATAAGGTCTAGAATTAATGGGAGAAAATGTGTCTTGGTTTAAATACTCATCTTGTTTTTGGATAAATGCTCCCCCTCAACATGTGCATTATGTATATTGAAATCGTTTGACACATGGAGGCAGGAGTGCCTTTGAAGGACTAAAACCAATTCCAATAAAACAGATTTGAGATTTAAATCACGATCTCTCCCTCGATCAAATATTTCAAACCAATTGAGATTTGTGATCCCAATTGATTAAAATCATTTAGAAAAGTTTGGGGAAAGACGTGGCAAGATTTTAATTTTGAAAAATGACAGATAAGGACCAATTTAAGACATTAAAGATTGTTAGTGTCAGGTATGATTGTTTTAAGAGATCTTTAAGTAAAATAAAACAATTTCACAATAAAACAAGAACAGAAAAAATTTCATTTTGACAGATCTTTGAGTTTTAAAGAAAATCATACCATGACATAACATTAAATCTTTAGATCACCACATTTTAACGTACAAACCGGAACTTTTATAAAGAAATATCGTTTGAAAATATTTTATTTTAAATCACTCTCCCCCTCAATCGATGACCGTAGTCGATGATTGAGTGCCTTAAGTTATGATAAAATGAAGTCCGGTGATTTTCAAAATTAAGTCCAATTAATTTTCAAAACAATATTTTCCATTTTCAAAACAATATTTTTCAAAGTTTTAGAAAAATTGTATCATCATTATTATCCCTGCACAAAGATACGTTAAGTGGTTAAGCTGCTTTTGTTGTTGTTGCTGAGGGTTGGAAGAAAACCGTCTGCTGATGCAGTGGGACTTCTTTCGTTGCATTTTAATGCCAACTGAGGTCAAATTAAGCTCCGTTTCTTCATTTGCTGATGAAGAAAACCATCTGCTGATGCAGTGAGACCTCTTACGTTGCATTTTTCCATGCCAACTCTCCATAGAAGTTCAATTAAGCTCCGTTTCTTCATTTGTCAACCCAAGATATAGTCACCCTTTCCTTTCGGCATCCAATCATCTTCAATTGTGGGATCCGGATCAGGAACATTCTTATATACCAATATACCTGCATACGTTAGTGAACACACATACAGATATATGGTGGTCGACATCACCCAAACAGCAATCAACTAATAAAAGTCAATCCAACATGTCAATCAATTCATATAAGGCATGGGAATAATGTGTTTATCAAACTCTAATCATCTAATCCTAACAATCATATCCTAGGCACCTAGTCCTTCAACGTAGGTTAACATCATTTTCAATTAAGCATATAGGATAATTAGATAATCTCGTTAGATGATATAGATTTGAAAACATTCACCCCCTCAATCAATGACTTATTTTTCTGAAAAGTTTAAAAGCGCTGAAGTCATTGATTGAGTTTTCAATTTTTACGAATACTCTGAATCTGATTGATTTACAAGCAACTCATTTTCCACCATTTTGTTAAAACAAATATTTTTCTGAAAAATTTTAAAAGGAAAAATATTTGAGTAGGAACAGCAGTCCTTCGACATACTTTCCTCATTATAGTTTTAGGATAAGTGCACGGAATTTTTGAAAAATGGTTTAGCGAAGCACTTTCCTTTCTTGAAGAGCGGGTTGCTATCATAAATAATAGCAAGCCATAGTTTAAGCGCGGGTTACAGTCAGAAATAACTGCAGGCCATTTTTTGAAGCGCGGGTTACAGTCTGAAATAACTGTAAGCCATATTTTTAGACATGTTTTGGAAAAAGAATATTTACACCTCCTGCTCGAACTTCATCTATGGTCCTGTGCCATTGTTGAATGACATTTCTAAGACCGTAGATGTTATCGATACCAGAAGACATGTCTTAGAAAAACAATATTTTTGGTCTTTTTCAAATTTTCTGATTTTTATGGCTTTTTGTTGGTTTTATATTTTTGTATTTTGTTTTTCTGAAAAATATATACATAGATAGAGTAGATGATATAGTTTAAGAAAGATGATGATACGAGTACCGAGATAAGGATATCAAACAGCCCCGTTGTAGAAGATAGAAATCGCCATCTCTTAAACTTTCACCACCAAAGCTTCCAAGGCTCCAGAATAGAAGATAGAACATAAGCCTTTGAGAAAGAGAGACTTTGGCAGCTTCCCCCCAAACCAAAAATCCATTAGAAGAGCATATTCGAAGCTCTATTTCAAGCTTGCCTTAGCCAGGTGCACAGAGAAGCACACCATTATCATAAATCCCGCTGCTCCTTTTAAGAATAATTACCGTGATTCTTCGTTCGAGGTTATATCATCCAAATGAACAACAGCAACGTATCATCCCACATTTAAATAATCTCTTCTCAAAATTCCTTTCAACTGAAGTCTGAAGCGATCCATTCCAAAAGGTTGTCAAGAGACAACTTCCCCCACGTAGTTGAATTGATGCAGTCAGTCTCATAGACTAGAGATCACGAACCCGAATACACATATACCCGAAGACAGAGAAACTTATACCATCGAAGTAGCAGATTAAGTCCAATAGCCAAAGAATAACCCCGATGTATACTTTTCTCTCCCCCTGAAGAAAGTGTATGAAGCTCAAGAACCCGAAGTACCCGAATGCCCAAAGAGAGAATAACCAATAACATTGAAGAAGCAGGCTGAATCACTGATTATCTCTGCGGATGACTATCTCTACGGACGTCAACTCCGGAATAAGTGATTATATCTCTGAATCACTGATTAAGCCCTCAAGTAAAACAGCTGAGCATCCCCAATGTACACAATCTCTCTCCCTTGATGATTGTGATAGCATCAAAATCATCACACACTTGTGTACCTCTTTCATCTTTAGAAACTAACTCTACCATCTCTTACCCCACATGGTTGGAATAAGAACACTAAACGCCATGAGTCAAACCTTGAGTGTCTCTGCGGTAATGACATTTGTCTTCCCGGGATATCTTCAATCACTTAGAAGTATTAAGTTCATCAAGTTTACTCGCGTTTAGATGCTTGTCTCCTTCCCCCTTGTTGGTTTTGACACTTCAGAATCAGCAATATCTTATCAGCCCAAATACTTGAAATCTTTTTGAGAAGACCACTTTTAATCTTTGTGAGAATCAACTTGCTGAAGAATATGAGCAAGTCTAATTAGGGATTAAATTCGACATTTCACTCTCCCCCAATTAGTGCTCTCCCATAAACTGACAATCTGTTTGATGAATGCCCAGATTAAGAAGAAGTCTTTAGATAATCAAATGCAACTCGTCTTTAGTCTTCTAACATGTAGCAGAGAATGTAGAACCGACTGTAGACTCGACCTTCTTCAAGATTGTCCAATTGGGGAATAGAAAGTCAACATCTTCAACTCACCAAATGCATTCCCGTTAACATACAAATAGCAAATCCCCATAACTCAAATCCCTCCCAATCAAACAAGAACAGAGAGATGTTCATTAAGGAAATCAGCCCCGCAACTGGAAGCACTTTGTCATTAATTAAATCAGCCCGTGTGAAGATGTTAACCAACGGCTCTTATCAGAAAAAACTCCATGTGAAGATGACCCGATAAGAAGAGGCTCGGTTCTTACATGAGTTTGGAGCCGTTTGACCATTTATTCTCAGAAATCAATCAACCATGCAGTAAATTCACACTTCTTCTCCCCCTCAAGAATTGCATACGAAGTTGCCATTCTTGATTGAATAAGTGAATATCTTCAACAAATGTAGTCTATTCACACTTCTCCCCCGCAAAATTAGCTCATGATGTCGCCATCGTCATTATAGTTGAGCAAGTGGAATAAGAAAACAATCAACAGTAGTTCAGTTCACTTGAAGACTGAAGCGCTTGGAAAAAGTATGAAGCATGTTGATGAGAATGGTCATTAATGAGAAGATTTCTCTTCTTCCGAAGATAATGCGCACCGAAGCGTATACATTTCTTTTCTTTAGAGTACGAGGCATGAACTATAGTATTCATACGTCATAATGTTGAAGTACGAGGCCTGAACTGATGTGAACAGACGTCATAATCTCTCTCTTTTCAACCTCTCTTGGCTAACTTATAATCAACCCCATTATCATTCAGTAGGCTCTTTGTCGTTGTAACATATTGGATTTCACAAACACATCATATCATAAACACAAGTAGGCGTTTAATATTAGGTTTTAGAGAGAGAAAGAGTTAGAGGTTTGGGAACTTAGTGAGAGAAAATGAAAGTATTATTATGAGCTCCAACTCTCTACCTTGGGAGGTAGAGAGTATTTATAGTCTTACACAAATCGCCACCTACGGGCTGTGGATCAGGCATACAGTGGGTAAAGACCCGTCCGTCCTCCACGGTGTTACTTAACTAAATACTACTAAACATTAAATAATCTACGACTACGAGCTTTCTAACGATTACATATACTTGAGGCGACCGACTCTTTAATAGATGGATTTACTAAATCCTAACAATCTCCCCCTAAGGGAGGTCACCTCAAAATTACATTGAATACAAACAGATATTACAATAAGATTGTTCTTGGATTCTTGTTAATGTTCTTTGTTATGAAGCTCGTAGTCATTGATTCTTCATTTTTGCATGTTTGGTTAATTCAATTGGAGGTCTTAAACTGATCCACGTGATAATGAGTTTTGAGCCAGCATTGAGAACATCAGCTAACATAAATCTCTGACTGTTCCATTGTGGTGTTGGTATTATGTGATGTTGTGACATTTGGACCGACATGCTCACATTCTGGATCATGATTTCTTCTTATCAGAGTAGCAGAAGCTTTAGTTGATTCATGATATTTGCAGCAGCATAGCAGAAGCATGGAGTGAAAATATCAGAGTTGTTGATGCACTTAATCATGATTTCTTTAGAAATGAATGTGTTGAGTGAGCATGCGGCTATGGATTGACCACTTCATTCTGATCAGCTGCAAACGTCGGGCGTACCTGCATACAACAGTTAGCAATAAAGTGCACGAAAGTGTCTTTGATCACTTTCGTTGAATTGAGGTACACGGCCCACGGTTCCCCGTTGATCAGTACAAGTATTGCCTGTGATCAGGTATAATTCTGAAGAATTTCCTTGACAGGGTTTCGCAGCTGCTCTAGCTGTTCTCAAACCGGAACGTCTCAAAGAAGACAATATGGAGTGAGTGAACCAGCGAATTGAGATTCACTGATTGATGTAAAGAGATTTGAAAAATAATCGTGTATCGCTCAATAGAAATTGTTTTTGCAATATAACGAAGGTTTTAATGAAAATCAATTATCAATCATAAACACCTTTTATTTTGAAATGTTAGTACACAGTCGATGTGCTAAATAAAAGAGTTTTTAAGCAAAAAGACCGGTTTTTCAAAGATATTCGTCAATCCATAACCTGAACCAGGATTGATTCAAAAGATTCAATCGCCCCATTGTTTCTGCTCAGTTGTCACATGGTTGATCTATTGGATAGATCTCACATGCCACCCACCAGGAGCTTGTTTGATGTTGGCTCCACAAGGATAATGCGTAGGACTCATAAGATATAATCTCTCTTTCCACATTGTGTGAAACAGAGAGTCTTCATTAACAGTGTCCTAATGAGATTTATTTGATGATCTCGTGGCTCTAGACTCAATTGTGCACATTTGGTTTCCTATGCCGGAGACTAGGGAGAGGGTCTCCTTCTTCAATATCAACAAACTCTAAGAGAAAGTCGATAGATAATGTCGGTTCCCCGTGAGAATGAAATAAGCCCTTTTAAGAGGAACTTGAGTGGTTTGGGAAGTTGTAGTGCAGTGCGTCACTGGGTCCATGACGTCTTGTCTTCAATACCGATGTTACCTTAGTAAACACCAGTAGCATATGTATTGAACCCGGTTACTGCCCTAAGGTTGAATTATTGGAGGGCTATTTCTTTTCACCCCTTTTCACATTCAATTCTTTTTCATTCTTCAACCTCTTCAGTGCTTACCGAGATTTCATAACTAGAACCTTGTTGGGTTTATTCCAGTTCTAGCTCTATCTCAGTCCGCACTCTTCCCATATCTCACTTTTCTCCTTTTTTCATCATACCTAAGGACTCTACACTATCTAGTGGATTGTCCCTGGATAGATCCCTCCGGTTCTGGCGGATCGTGGGAACGAATACCTAACCTAACCATCCTTATATCACCATACATAAAGTAAATTTGGTCGGTCTATTGGTATAGTTCATCTGCCATTGGAACCAATTGAAAACCATTTGAAAATCAATCCAGATACTTATGATATATTATCAAATCATTTTGTACCTGAATTGTTTTTGATATTTTTAGAAAAAGAGCTCCCCCTCAACATGTGCATCATGTATTAGAAATCGTTCTAGCACACGGAGGCAAGAGGAAGAATTAACTTCTTTGATTACCATTTTCTAAAAGATATCAACATCACTTCCCTGATCAAATCAAGTATATAAAGCATATTGAGGAAGGATGAGGTTTTCATAAGTTTGCTCCCCCTTAATATGTGCCTCGAGGTTTCAAAGAGTTTTGCACATATTAGAAGGAACCTGCACTTAGAGACAAATCAATCACGTTTCAATTCTTTGTGGTTTTAAAAGGATGCTCCCCCTCAACATGTGCATGGAAAATTTGAAATCGTTTGGCACATGTGGGGAGGAAAGCTTGCAAAACACTTGTGAAACCATTTATCGAATCATCAGTTTAAATCCAATTTAAATCACAAATTCTTCCCCGATCACAATTTTCTAATCATTTGAGATTTGTGATCTCTGTAGATTTAAATTGATTTTGAAAGCTTTTGAGGAGAATTGTGACTTGATTATGAAAACATTTTGTTGGAATCACTCCTAAACCTAAATCAAGTGTTAGTAATTCATATGTAATAGTTAGCTTAATTATTGCCTTTATGTTTGTTATTAGCCTTAAGCTTATGTAGAAGGCCCATGAGCTTAGGCCCAAGCCCATAGGAGAAAGGAAGGGACTAGGAGTGTTGCCCTAGCTTCCCTCCTATAAATACTATGTAATAACCCTCACTTGAGGGTTGGTTGTTCAATTTATCTCTTTCACATACTCACGCATAACTCTTCATTATTCCTACGTGTATGTGTGTTTAGTTTATTGTTCATTCGTGATGAGTGTGTAAATACTCATCATTTTTGGTTAAATCTGAACTGCAAAACGTTTAAAAATGCTCAGAAATGCATCAAAATACTGAAAATATCTCAAAATTGCATTTTATATGTTTCAGATGCAAAATGTTTAAAATCAGATGAAAAATGAGCTAAGTTTGCATAATTGGCAGTTTCAGTCCCCCAAGTTTCAAAAATTGTCAGAAATAGTCCCTGAGCACTTATTTCAAAAGTAAAATCACCAAAGGTCCTTTTAAAATCATAACTTGTCAAAATTAATCCTTTGGTGAAAAATGTCAAAAGTTTTGAGAAATTACATGTTTGGTCCTTCAAGTTTAAAAATTGGCAAAAATAGTCCTTGGAAATTTGAAAATGTCTATTTTGGTCCTTTTACTATTGAAACTTGGCAAAAGTGACCCTTGAAACAACTTTGAGATATTGGCAGAATTGGTCCTTGATTTTTCAGAAATTACAAAATGGTCCCTATGTTATTAATACAAGCCATGGACCTTGGACCCTTGTCAAAACCTTTTTGGACCCCTGTCAAACCCTTGTGACCCCCTGCCTTTTTGACCCCCTTCCAATAATACTTCCCCTGGTCAAATCCCAAGTCAAACACCCCTACCCGCCTTTTTCTTTCTTCCCCACCAAACATCTCTGCAACACTCATACTCCCATCCCTCCAGCTCATCCTCACCCCTCCTTGTTCCCCCCACCTCAACAACCTTCCAAGATGCATTTAATGCCCCCTCCTCCATTTCACTCAACCCCAACTGGAAAATACACTTTTGGCGCCAAAAATTGATCAAACGGCCAAAAATGGCTCAAGCAATCCAATGGCCAAGATATCAAGTGGGAATTGATCAGAGAGGTGAGAGAAGCATGTTTGGTGTATAAAAGAAGCAAGAGATAGAGAGAAGAAGTAGTACTTAGTTTTATTTTCAAAATGTATGTCGTTTTTAAATTCCTATGTTTTAAATAGCTTCTTAGTTGTAATTTCAAGTGTAGTTGTATCAAACTCAGTTATTTCAGTGTATTAGAACCATTTTCAAGTATCAATTCAAGTTGCATTACCATTTCATGTTTTACTGTTAACTGTTAAAAAATTCAATTTCAAATTCTTATGTTCAAGCTTCAAATAGCTTCTTTTTAAGTTCAAATAAGCTTATTAAAGCTCCTTATAGCTTTTGGTTAGCTTAAAATTAAGTTTCAAGCAACTTTGATATCTGGTCAACGAAAGTCAAACTGGGCTCAAATGGAAATGGAAATGATGATGGGTTGTTGCAGAGCTGGAATGGGTTGGTTTAGTATAGAATAGTATAGTTTGGGTTTGGTTTAAGCTGCAAAATAAGCTGGACATCTGTGAGTTTGTATTTCAATTTCCATTTTCAATCCAGTTTGCATATTGTGCTTGTATGTGTATCTGTGGTCATAAATAGTTTAGAACTGTTTAATTAGTGGTAACTAGGATAAGTAGACTCAGTTTAATCCATAATACAAGCTAGTTCAGTGTTTAGCTTAGCTTATAGTTCAAATCAGTTGTAAAAAGTGGTGTTTGGATTTTATGACCAATATGTGTTAGAGGGCTGTGCAGTAGCTAAGATCAGTTGTTTTTCATTTCTTTAGTCATTTGAAAACCATTCTAGTCATAACATTGTGTCTGCAAACTCCCTTGGTCAAAATCACCTAAGATCTGTCTTAATGGCTTAACTGTTAGGATTTTGTAAAAGCAAAAGCTTGTTTTGTGTTTGCATTACATAGAGATAGCTTGCAGTAGTCTCATTTCATCACAAAACATCAAATTCAGTTCATAAGATTGAACCAAAGTTCATTAAAGTCAAACTTCTTAAAACTGTTTCAAAAGTCAAAAACTGAAAAATCCAGTTTTCACCCAACTGGGATGATTTTTCATGGGTTCAGTTTTGGGCCAAATCAAGTGAAACTTGGGGTTTAAAAACTTCAACTGGTCTATTTTCTTAATATCATTTTTGTAGATTTTTGTAAATTTTTTATAAGCTCCAAAATGGCTTGTGATTTTGGTCTTATCTCCCCTGTGCACACACTCAGTGAATACTGAGTGTGCACAGGTTTGTGCAGGGCTTGTCACAAGCTCAGTTTAGCTTATCTGGGTCTCATTTTTGGTTTATAAGTAGCCAACCAGGTCTAGTTTAGGTTCCAACTTCTGTTTTTTAGTTTCAGCTTATTGGGTAGCTTGTGCTTAAGCTTCAAAGTAGTGGTCAATAACTGTTTTTAGCACTTAACTCAAAACATCATAATCATAGCAGTTTGTATTTTAGAGGTTTAGGATAGTTGTGTTTTGTTGCTTTTGAGTAGTTATAGCTTATTATAACTTCTGTGTTCATTTGGTGGTCTTTGGTGTTCATTTGGTTATTCCAAGTGCTTATTTATAAGCACTTATCTTTGCAGTTTCATTTTCTTACACACAAGCCACTGTTTTTATAATTTTCCTAGATTCATAATATTATTTTAGGCTTTTCCTGAATTTTTCAGATTTTTCTAGTTCAGTTTGCTATTTTTCTTCATTTAAAACAGTTTTTAGGTAATTTTAATTAGCTTTTAATACAATTAAATCAGAAAAACTTCAAAAAAATAAGTTTTCATTTTTCCTAGGTTAAGATAAATATAAAAAGTCAAAAAAATATTTTTCCAGATTTTTCTTAGTTAAATTTGTATTTTTAAGCAATTTAAATAGTTTTAAATAGTTTTTAATTCATAGAAAATAGAAAAATAATCAGAAAAATACAAAATTAGTTTTGAAAATTCTCTTTAGTTATTTTAGATTTTTCTAAGTCACAATTTCATTTTTCTAGCTTTATTTCATATTTTCTTGTATTTTAGGCTATTATTAAATAAGTAAAAATAGTTTTTAATTAATAATAATTAGATAATTAGTTTTAAGAATAATTTTCTTTTTCTAAAAATTTTCTCTTATCATTAGGTTTGTAAAAATATCATTTTTATATTTTTAGGATTAATATTGTTTAAGTTTCACATTTTCTTCTGTACGTCACGTAGTTTTTAATTTAAGTTTTATAAAAGAAAAATCAAAAACATCATTTTGCAAATAGTGATAGCGTTTATTTAATATATTTTATCTTTTTAATTTTCTTTAATTTGCATTTAAGCCCCTGTAATTTATAAACTTTTCCTTTAAGTATAATTGTTCATAATCAATCAATCTCTTTTCCGTTCAAATTCTCTCGATCACTATTCGTTTGGTGATTCATTGCACAGCTCGTTGGGACATAACGACCCGGGGAAACACTATACTCTCCCGATCTTCATTGCATTTGTGTCTGAACTGTTTTAAGTTTCTTACGGTTAGCCATTCACAAGTGGCTAGCTTGTGTGAGAAAACTTGACGGTTTAGCACGAATCAATCCGCCTCTCTATCTCTTCTCTTGATGCTTGTGTTGTAAAACTAGTGACCTAACAGTGGTATCAATCGCCTAATAGTTGGGTGAACGTTTTTGGTCCTACGCGTAGAACATACGTCTCGTCTTTGATACTTTGGTTCGCTTAAAAACACGTTTTTTACACTTTTTAATCCAAGATTCTTGTACTTTCAACGTTTTAAGGTGTTAAAATAATTGTTTTTGGCAAAAAGTTTCAAACTTTACGCGTGGATCTACGTTTTTAAGCTAGTTTTTGTTCGTGGGTTTCGTTCTACGCGTAACCTATTTAGACGTTTTGGTTTATCAAGTTTCACACTTTTGTGTTATTTTGGTGATATTAAAGCTATCTCATCACAAAAATCTGGTTTAGAAACATCTTTGGGCAAAATCATTTTTACGAGTAAAGCCACGCGTATCAAAACCCTAGTTTTACGCGTAACTTTATCCTTGGTTTGATCTTCAGTTTCGTGGTTTACTCCGTGTTTTCTTGTTTGGATAAGCCTGGAAATACGTCGAATTTGGATATCTTTTGCACTGTGATAGTGTAAAAGATCACTTGGGATAAAACCCTAAAATTACGCATAAGCATAAAGCTTACGCATAGAAGATCCTACGCATAAGATTTATCTTACGCCTAAGCTTAGTCTTACGCATAAGGTAATCCTACGCCTAAGTTTTCTACGCCTAACTTCTTGTTTTACGCATAACTTTAGTGTTTTTTCCTTACTTACGCGTAAGCTAAACCTACGCGTAACTCTTGCTGTTACGCGTAACTTTGGTGTTTTTACGCATAAGTGCTACTTTGTTTATTGTGATTTCTACGCCTAAGGATACTTAATCAACAAAGGTTCATTCGACTACAAAGATCCATTTTTACCAACACAAGTTTTCAACATGTCACAACCACCATACTCTAACTATTTCCCTTACACTTATTATCAACGACAACAACAACTAAGTCCACAACATCAACAATGGAATCAACAACAAGCAATTTATCAACAACAATTTAATCAACAACATACTCCACAACTTGGAGCAATTCCTCCACCACAAATGGTTCAAACACCACCAAGTCTTCAAGTTCAACCCTACACAAACGATTTCAATCAACATCCATCAAGGAACACTATGAAGGAACCCACTTGGTTTGCAAAGATGTGTGAAGCTTTAAGCATCCAACAATCAATTCATGAGGCTGGATCACTTGATAGACCTCCAATGCTCACTCCAGGAAACTACGATCAATCGGTAATTAGGTTCTTTAGGTTTTGTGATCTGAAGAAGCCACATGGAAAGTTCTTAAAGAAGGTTATCTTGGAAGGACTATTTGAGATGCCTACTGTCATTGTACCAGGAGATCCAAATGCTAATCCACCAAGGGATAAACAATCAAACATTGCTACTGTTGCAGACATGAATCCAGAAGAACTTCTACACTATGAAGCTGATGAGCTTGCAATGCAATATATCCTTTTAGGGTTACCAAATCCAATTCTTCGAAGTGTTGATGCTCAAAAGACTGCAAAGGCAATGTGGGAACACATTCATCTACTTATGGAAGGATCTGCACTCAATCAGGAGGATATGGAATCCAAAATTTACTTGGCTTATGAACACTTCTTGATTGAACCTGGAGAGACACTAGAGTCTTATCATCATCGATTCTCATACATCATCAATTATTTGGATAAACACAACATCATCATGCCAAGAATTGCAGTTAATACTAAGTTCCTGAGTAGTCTTGGTCCTGAATGGGAGAAGTATGTCATTTTTCTCCGTCAAGCGAAGAACATGCATCATTCTACATACGGATTGTTGTACGATTATTTGAAGCCTCATGAAAAGGAAGTTGATAGGGAAAGGATTCTCCATGCTCAAATTGCTTCACCATCACATCCGGATAATCAACAATTTGCCTTGTATGCTCAAAACAGTTATCCTCCTCAACCAGCAACTCAACCAACTGCCACTATCACACCAAATGATCAATCACAACAATCTCAACATAATCAATTGGTTCCATACAACAACAACAATGCTCAAGCATTTGTCAGTGAAGCTAATGAGGAATTCGATCCGTTCGAAGCATTGCAACAAGGATTTGTTATGATTGCTGATGCTTTTAGCCGTTATACCAACAAATCCAACAATCGTATTCGTTCCTCATCTAACACACGAAATCAGGCTGTTGTGAACAATGGATGAGTTGAAGTTCAGAATCGTGGTTATGGTCGTCAGATGGGCGGTGGTCAAGGGTTTAATGCTATGGGTAGGAATAACAACAGAGCTCAAGTGGTGGAACAGGGAAATGCTCATAATGGGTTGAATGGTCTTCGATGCTACAACTGCAATGAGAAGGGACACCAGGCTAATGCATGCCCAAAGCCGAGGACTAGGGGCAGTGCTTATCACAAAGAGGTTCTTCTTTTGGTTCTTAAGGATGAAGCTGGTGGAACTCTCACAGACAAAGAACAGAGTTTTATGGCAGATGCATACTCAGATGATGATATGGAGGACTTGCAGGCCAATGCAGCTGTTATGTTGATGGCTAATATGCATGAGTTACACATGAGTGACACAGGCCCAGTGTATGACACTGATGGCTTGTCTCAGGTACCCGAACAAACCATATTTATCTCTGATCTAATATCTCCGCCAACATCTGAATCCGGCAAGGCTCAGAATGTTCAAAATGAGTCATCCACATCTCATTCCGACGATTTTCAATTAGACCCCGTAGTTACATTTGACGATCAATATGACCTTATGGTTTCCATTGATAATCAAATTGACTCCGTGGTTATACTTGAGGATCTAAGTAATGATCATGTTGTGACTCACGTTGAACACGCCGAACTTTTGCCTCATCCAGATTTTGCTCGTTTAATTCAAGACCAACAAACCATATTGGAAGAATGTCGTGCAGTAAATCAGGACTTAAAAAGTAAAAATGCACTGTTAACCAAGGATTTTGAATGTTTACAAAAGCAACTCAACTTTTTCAAAACTCAAGAAAACCGTGAAAAAGGTTTTGAAGCAGCCTTTGCTAAATCTCATCAAAACGAAAAATATTTAGAGAGACAGATGCGTGATCTAGCCGCCTCGAAGAATGCTTTGTTTTCTGAAATAGAACAACTGAAACATGAACATAAAAAACAAATTAACGCTCTCACCTTGGAAAATCAAAAAGCTAAGGCTGAGTTGTTAACTTGTCAAAAACAGTTCTCTGCATACAAAAAGCATTCAACGAAACGAATAGATGATCATCTTGAAGAAATTATCGGCTTGCAAAACAAACTTAAAGAGTTTAAAACTGTTGTTTACAAACATGGTGAATCAGTAACTGCTATTGAAAAGTTTACTTTAAAACCCAATCCAAATGGATATGGACTGAATCTTGCTGATTACAAACCTAAGCTTTAAACCAAAGCATTCAAACCAAATCCTGAAGTTTCCAGTGCAGAATATAAAATTGATAATTCTGTTATGAGTGTTGTTGAATATCATCGTCAATAGGAATTAGATGCAGAAGACGAGAGTCGATCAAAATTAAAAACTGTTGTTTACAACAAACCTTTTAACTATTCAAAACCGGTCACTTTTGTCACACCAACGGATTCTTCTAACACACCAAGGGTTATCATAAAAACGTCTGAGTCTTCTAATGTTAATCCCCAACCAGATTATGCACAAATTTATGGTCCTTTACCTTCCATTAGTGAAGTAAACTCAAAACCTGAAAATCACAAAATTCTTAGATATTTTGACATTTTCATGGCTGACCTCAAAACTTTACAACATGAGATAGAATATCATTCTGAAATCAAAGTTCAACATTTTCAATCGCCTCTGGCGCGAGAACAAAGAGACATTTTTCAGAAAAATCTTTTACCAAATGTTAAAAATTTGAAAAATTGTGCATTGTCTTGGGAACGGGACTTTCATAAGGAACTTGGAGTGATGAAGGTCGTTTTCGAGAAAACAAAAACATCTATTTCTAATACTAAACGTAAAAAGAAAATGTTGAGAAAAGATGTTGATCGACTCTTGAATGATGTTATCTGTGCTGATATCCATAATGTTGTGTTATTGAATTATGTGTCATATGCATCTGATTATATCTCTGCTGATACTGTTGACTCTGTGGTAACTGTTGAGAATACTGATAATGTGCATCAGATCGAGTTTTTTAAAGCTGAAAATGAACGATTGACAAACGAATTTTCCAATGCAAAACGTCGTCTTAATTGGTGTCAAAAAGATATTCACGATCAACAACTTGTTTTTCAAAACAAAATCGCCCAGTTCCGTACAAAATCTTCTGATCCTAAATTTGAGCACCTGGAAGATCAAAACGTGTCTTTGAAATGTCAAATCTCAAAATATGAACAAGAACTTGTAAAAGTTAAACAGGAATATGGTGTCATATATGATTTACTTAAAAAGACTCGTGATGATGCATCAAACGAGCTTGATCATTTTCTTGCACACACTAGAGAAGTAATGAATTTTGCTGGTAATATTCGTTCTGAAAATCAAGATTTGATTCACACTATCTTTAAGTTAAGAGAAATGTTAGGAAAGTATGAACAACTTCCGCCTACTGTGATTAAGAGAATAGCACCAGTAACACTTAGTAATCGTGAACCTAGAATGCCTACTGCCAAAACACAAGTTGCTAACGTGCTTCCTTCTACTGAAACAGGAATAGTTGCCTCTTTTCCAAACATCCGCACTTCACAGCCTAGGAGCACTACATCGAAGAATAGGAAGTTGCGACCTAAGAAAAGATCAATAAGGAATGCTAAAGTAGAAGAACACCCTAGGACTATGAATAAGACTCACGTTGCTTCCACTATAGATATTGCGTCTGGCAAATGTAATAGAAATAGTGATGTAACGAATGCTAAACCTTTAAGTACTTTTGATATTCAGTCTGATGCACCTTGTGTTATTTGTCGTAAAAGTATGAATTCTGATTGTCATGACAAATGTGTTGCCAAAGCTATCATCTCTCGTTTACGGAATCCTAAGAATCGAAATACCTCTAGGCCCACTAATCTTTCTATGTCTGTGCTTGGTAAACCGCCCTCTTTAGATTCTAGGAAACGCATTGCTGTCCCTGTAGCTCCAGTTTCACCTCCTAGGAATGTAGTGCCACCTAGTGCATTCACTAAGACTAAAGCAAATACTAGTTGGAGATGGCAGAAATGGATATATAACACACTAGGATTTAAATGGATGCCTAAAGTTATTGATGTGTGTATGTCTACTATAACTGCTCCGGAACTAACATTTCGGGTTCCACATCTACTTCTATTCCATCTGTGTCGTCTGTGTGTAATGCAGGTGATACAGATCATTCTCTGGATTGTTGATAGCGGATGTTCCCGACACATGACAGGCAACCTTAAACTGTTATCAAACTTTATTGCAAAGTTCATTGGCACTGTCAGATTCGGGAATGATCACTTCGCAGCTATCATGGGCTACGGAGACTATATCAATAGGAACATCAAAATTAGCAGGGTTTATTATGTGGAAGGCCTCGGTCACAATCTGTTTTCAGTAGGTCAGTTCTGTGATGGAGATTTGGAGGTTGCTTTCAGGTAGAAATCTTGTTTCATTCGTGATCTACAAGGAAACGACCTTATGTATGGCTCGCGTAACTCCAGTCTTTATACTATCTCTATGCAAGACATGGTTGCTTCATCTCCCATCTGCTTACTTTCAAAGGCAACATCAACAAAATCCTGGCTATGGCACCGTCGTCTCTCACATTTAAACTTTCAAACTATAACCAATCTTGCTCGACACAAACTAGTTGAAGGTCTCCCACGATTCCGGTATTCTAAAGATCACCTTTGTTCAGCCTGTGAACAAGGGAAAAGCACTCGTGCTCATTTTCCTTCAAAGGTGGAACACAGCTCTCAGCATGTGCTTCTTCTTCTTCACATGGATTTGTGTGGCCTGATGCGCGTGCAAACGATAAATGGCAAACGCTACATCTTAGTAATTGTTGATGACTATTCACGATGGACTTGGGTCTACTTTCTTCGCAGCAAAGACCAAGCTCCACAAATGATCATCACCTTTCTCACGAAAATTCAAGTTCAGCTCCGGAACACCGTCCGCCAAATAAGAACAGACAAAGGAACTGAATTTGTTAACCAAACTCTTCGAGAATTTTATGAGAAAGTGGGAATTGAGCATCAGACATCTATTGCACGTACACCTGAACAAAACGAAGTTGTTGAAAGACGAAACCGAACGTTAGTGGAAGCTGCAAGAACAATGTTAATCAATGCTAAACTTCCAGATTACTTATGGGCAGAAGCTGTATCTACTGCATGCTATACTCAAAACCGTTCTATGATTACTAAACACCACAACAAAACACCTTTTGAGCTTCTCCACAACCATAAACCGAATCTCAAACACTTTCATGTATTTGGATCCCTTTGCTATCCGAATAATGATCGTTATGATTTTGGAAAGCTCAAAGCCAAAGCTGACATTGGAGTCTTTATTGGATATTGTGAGAATTCTAAAGGTTACCGGATCTGGAATCGTCGTACAAAGCAGGTTATGGAAACGATTCATGCTCATTTTGATGAACTTACGGAGATGGCTTCTGAGTATAACAGCTTGGAACCCGGTCACAACCGCTTAAACTTCCCTCAAACCCCATCATCAGCTGAACAAAGCCCCCAACTCACTCGTCAACAAATGGAAAGGTTATTTGCTCCGTTGTTCAGTGACGATATTGATGAACGTGCTCCAGGTGTATCCGCTGTTTCCGCTGCTCAACCTGATACTACTCTTATACCTGATACACCTGATACAACAACTATTGTTGACGAAGCACCACCAGTTGACTCCACCACAACAGTTGAACAAACCGCTTCCAACAATGATGAACCAGCTGATGATGTTCTTAATGAAGTACCCCCACCTGCAAATTTTGATCCAAATGCGTTCTTTAACCCGTTTGCTAATGACACTGCTGCACCTGATGTCGCGGAATCATCAACAAACCATTTGAATCCTCAGAATCTGCACAGTGTATACCAACATCAACCCTCTACACATCGATGGACAAAAGACCATCCTCTGGCAAATATTATTGGCAACCCGAATCAACCAGTCGTTACGAGACAACGTCTTCACACAGATGGTGAACATTGCATTTATGCACTCACTGTCTGCCAATCTGAGCCTAAAAACATTAAAGACGCAATGACAAAAGATAACTGGATTGAATCCATGCAAGAAGAACTCAACCAATTCAAACGTCTTGAAGTATGGGAACTGGTTGAAAGACCAACAGGGGTCTACGTCATTGGTCTCAAATGGATTTGGAAAAACAAATTGGATGTTGAAGGGCACGTAATCTGAAACAAGTCACGTCTAGTTGCTAAGGGTTATCGTCAGGAAGAGGGAATAGACTTTGAAGAATCTTTTGCTCCGGTTGCTCGTCTTGAGGCTGTTCGGATATTTCTTGCGTTCGCGGCTCATATAAATATGATGGTCTTTCAGATGGATGTCAAAACTGCATTTCTCAACGGACAACTGAAAGAAACAGTTTATGTCAGCCAACCAGAAGGATTCGTTGATCCCGAGTTCCCGAACCATGTCTACAAAATGAACAAAGCTCTGTATGGTCTCAAACAAGCTCCTCGGGCATGGTACGATAAGCTATCATCTTTCCTCATTGCCAATAATTTCACCAAAGGTTCGGTCGACCCTACTCTTTTTATACAATATCACGGGGCACATATCTTAATTGTTCAAATTTACGTGGATGACATCATTTTTGGGTCTACACATAAAAAGTACTCAATCGCTTTTGCAAAACTAATGAAGAAAATTTTTGAAATGTCCATTGTTAATACAACTAAACCGTAAAACCGTTTATTAATATTTTGCGATCTCTTTGTGTTTTGTTGATAACAAATATAATGTTATCTTAAGTACAATTATAAAGGATACATGTTAGTTTTGTAAAACATTTACATATAGCCATTTAAATACAAAAATGTAGTAATTAAGCATTTGTTGTAATAGTTTATTAGGATGGGTAAATATCATAACCCATGGACCATAACCCATGGATCTTAACCCATACCCAAAGAGACTTGATACAATGTATACTTAGATACATTGAATCTAGATATAACCCATGACCCATAACCAAAAAACCCATGGGCAAAGAGGAGCGTTCCACGGATCCCTAGGATTACACTAGACGGATCCCTTGTGGAAGGGATCTGTGGGAACAGTGAAGAAATTTGCCTATAAATAGAGAGCCATTTCTTCATTCTAACTTACCCCTCTTCTTACTAAATCTCTCATACACTCTCATTCTCTTCTAACATATAGATCACTTGATCTAGAGAGTTGTTCTTCTTTCTTTCTATTTGTGATCCTCATATAGGTCCTTCTCTAAGGCGAGATCACGAGCATTCTACAAGTCATCCAAGCAAGGGGTCCTTGATTGATTTGTCACTCCACAAGATTTCTGTAGCAAAGATCTTGTATTTGATATTTCACATATTTGTTGTGTAATAGTTGTGTTGGTTTGGTCCACCGTGCTACGGACTCGGTATCTAGCTTTGTACCGGAAAAAGTGTAAGCAACGTTGTGAAGGCTTCTCCGCCAAGTGAAGGAGTTTGTTGACATAGTGCTTGAACTCTCGAGTAGGTGACTCGGGGAGTGGAGTAGGGCAAGGAAGGTGACCTTGTAGCCGAACCACTATAAATCGGTTGTGTCATTTCTATCCCTTAACTTTATTTATTTGCTTGCATTATCATTAGATCTACACGTTCTCAACATCCATACGATTTCACATAATATCGAATCTAAAGTTTTTGAAAACAACTTTAAATCGGCAAAACTATTCAACCCTCCCTTCTAGTTTTCCACAATTGGCATCAAGAGCTAAGTTTATAAAAGTTTTAAAATAAAATTGTATTTTAAAAACTTTTCGATCACTATGGGTTCTGAAAATTATAAGGAAGGGCAATCTATGCAACGACCACCACTACTTGAAACTAATGGTTTTATATACTGGAAAAATAGATTCGAAACATATGTGAAGTCTAAAGATATTGATCTTTGGTACATAATTGTTGAAGGTGATTTTGAGGCTACCTCAAATGATGATAAAGGAAATTTAGTTCACATACCTCATGATAAACTAAATGATGAAATGAAGAAAAAGCTTTCTAAAAATAGTGAAGCAAAAATGGTTTTATATAATGCTTTACCGAAAAAGGAATTCAAAAGAATTTCTATGCTGAAAACCTCTAAAGAAATTTGGAATTCTTTAGTTGTAACTCATCAAGGCAACCAACAAGTTAAAAATAATAAAATTGATTTATTTGTTCAACAATATGAACAATTTTCAATATCGGATGAGGAAACTATAGATCATTCATTTGCTAACTTTAATACTATTATTACATCTTTACAAGCACTTGATGAATCCTTTTCTAGCCGTAACCATGTTAGGAGATATCTAAGGGCACTTCCATCAAAGTGGAGATCCAAGGTGACGACAATCGAAGAGTCAAAATATTTGACAATCCTCACCCTCGATGAACTCATAGGCAACCTAAAAGTCTACGAGCTTGTCCTTGCTAAAGATTCCGAAGCCTCAAAGGTGAAAGAGAAACACAAATATCTTGCCCTTAAAGCAAAAAAGGCTTCGAGCGATGAGGAGAACTCATCTTCGAGTAGTGACGACGAAGAGTACGCTATGGCGGTAAGGGACTTTAAAAAGTTCTTTAGAAGAAAGGGTAGATACGTCAAACAACCGTATGACGATAACAAAGGCTTTCGGAAAAGCAAAGAGGACGAGAAGCCAAAGGATGATCGTACTTGCTTTAAATGTGGGGACCCAAACCACTTTATTAGTAAGTGTCCCAAACGGGATGATCAAAAGGCGTTCGTGAGCGGAACATGGGGAATGAGCGACGAGGAAGACGAAGAAATTTGTCTCATGGCAAACGACGAGGTATGTCACGAATACTATAGTAGCTCATCACTTGATGACGACTTATTGCATATTGAATATGATAAACTATGCAATATTAGCTTAAAATTAGTTAACAAAAATAAGCTTTTAAAGAGTCAAAATCAACGTTTAGATAAAGAAGTCATAGAATTAAAAGCAAAACTAAAACGTTTAGAAAAAGGTAAAATAGCAAGTGGTGAATGTGAACTTTGCGTTCAACTTCAAACACTAGTGGATAACTTAGATTCTAAAATTGCTAGAATGAGTACGAACACTTTAGATTCAATACTCGAAGGTGTTAAAACCGGTAATAATCAAAAAGGTCTAGGTAGTCAACAACTTGATCCATCAACTAGTAAAAAGAGAACCGGCTAGTGTACAGAAAGGGATCCGTGGATCTGCTGTAGCAAACAGTAGCAATAACATAGCTTCCTTACCTAGAACTGAGTTTGTTATAGTTAATAGGAAGAAACCAACTCATGTCACCACTAGACAACCACCTCTAAAATATAATCCTACTTTTGCAAGAAACAAAGCTCCATCTTTTTCAAAACCTAATTCATTTAGGAGACCTAATAACATTTACCCAAAAAGTAACCATCAAATGGGATGGAATCCAAACATGCAAAACAGTTTTCCTTTTCAAAACTTTGCTCCATGGAATGCATACTCATCTTATCCATACATGTCTAACATGAATGGAATATTTAACACTAATGGACCCATGAACAAATGGGGACCAAACTTTTGAGTTTATTATTGTTTTAGGTGTGCTTCAAGGTAGACCTAGACCCCGATGAATGGGTCAAGGATAGCGGGTGCACGAGGCACATGACCGGCAATAGGGATCTATTCTCCACGTACGAATCCTTCAATGGAGGTAATGTGGTGTTTGGAAATAGCAAAAGTAGAATCATCGGTAAAGGTACGATCTCTAACAAATCTCTAACCATTAACGATGTGTGTCACGTAAAAAACCTAAACTTTAATCTCTTAAGTATAGGACAAATATGTGATAAAAAGTGCAATGTACTTTTTACTGAAACCGGTAGTAAGATACTTAAAAATGGCATAACCATAGGAAGAGGAATTAGGAAACATGGAGTCTATGTCATTAAAATCGGTAATGAACCTAAAGACAAACTATGTCTTACCTCTATGGATGATACTTCGACCTTATGGCATCGAAGATTGGGTCACGCCAACATGCGACTTCTTCAATCGCTATCATCCAAAGATCTAGTAAGAGATCTACCTAAGTTAAAATATGAACATCATTTTTGTGATGCTTGTAATATAGGAAAACAAGCTCATTCGAGTCATAAAGCTAAAAACATGGTGTCCACAACTAAGTGTCTAGAATTACTACATATGAATTTATTTGGTCCATCCGCTATCCAAAGTTATGGAGGCAACTACTATACTTTGGTAATAGTGGATGACTACTCTAGGTATACTTGGACAAAATTTTTAAAGAACAAAACGGAAACCTTTAACTATTTTGAAATATTAAGCAAAAAGATCCAAAGACAACTAGGAAGACCCATAGTGTCTATTAGGACGGATCATGGTAGGGAATTCGATAATGAAGTGCAATTCGGAGCTTTTTGTGACGCTAATGGTATTACTCACAACTTCTTGGCTCCACGCACTCCACAATCGAATGGGGTAGTAGAAAGAAAGAATAGAACTCTACAAGAAATGAGTCGAACCATGCTTAATGAACAATCCATACCTCAAAAGTTTTGGTGTAATGCCGTTGATACTTCAACGTATATACTCAATCGAGTCTTGATTAGACCAATCTTAGGAAAAACTCCATATGAGTTATTTCGAGGCAAAAAGCCTACGTTAAATCACCTTAGAGTCTTTGGTAGTAAATGTTTTATTCTTAACACTAAAGATTACCTTACAAAATTTGATCCTAAATCAACGGAAGGTATCCTTTAGGTTATTCGCCAAATAGCAAAGCTTACGTCATATTAAACAAAGAATCAATGAAGGTAGAAGAGTCATTAAATATAAAATTTGATGAAAGTCCACCCAAACCCTCTCCACCTCTTGTCGATGACGAGATTATAGAAAGTGAAGCCATAGTAATAAAGAAAAAGATAAGTGAAGAAGAAGAACCTCTAAGTGATAAAATAGTAAACATTAAAGAGTCCAAAGATCACCCCGTAGATAAAGTCGTAGGAAAACTAAACGAACGAACATTAAGGTCTCAAGTTCAAAACCAAAGTAGCTTGTTTTGTTTCGTTTCAACCTTAGAACCTAAGAATACACAAGAAGCCATAAAAGATGAAAGTTGGGTAATGGCTATGCAAGAAGAACTAAATCAATGTGTTTCTAATGATGTTTGGACACTTGTCCCTCCACCTAGTAATCAAACCATAAAAGGAACCAAATGGGTTTATAAAAACAAATTAGATGCACACGGAGTAGTGTCTAGGAACAAGGCTAGACTCGTTGCTCAAGGGTATAACCAACAAGAGGGAATAGACTTTGATGAGACATATGCCCCCGTGGCTAGATTAGAGTCTATAAAATCTTTTCGCGAAAACTGTAGGTAAACTATTTCGAAATCTAGTAATCGTGTTCGTATGCGTTCTTCATAAGAATATCTGAGATTAGATCGGTGCCCCCGTATACAGAGTAGTTTCAGATAAGGGAGAACAAC
>BPTQ01000001.1:237570838-237648967 GCA_019973895.1 Chrysanthemum seticuspe | reverse complement strand
TTTTCACTAAACAGGATCTGCACTCTTTAACGAAAACACTTTAACTATGCCCTTCCATAGTAAGAAAAATCTTTTGTAAAACTTTCCTCTAAAAGAAATTTTTACACATACATCAATACTTTTTTTTTTAATATTTACCTTCTGAATAGAACCCAAAACTTTTAAGGGCATAACAAACACTCAACACGCACTTTATCTTTAGGATCTGAGTCTTTCTTCTTCCGATCACAAATGTATGGAACATCTCAGTTAATTCAATACTGCAAACAAGGTAATCCGGTTCTGGTTCTGCTTCATCCAACTTAACAAGGGCGAAGTTGCCAAACCACTCCTGCAGCCGATACAACAGAAGCCTACGTTGGAAGAGTTATCTCTACAAGGGGAAAACTTGTAACAGAAAATCCTTCACTACTGCTTAGAGATATACGAAACACGCTCTTACATTATGGCCTAAGAACGAATTCAGCTAAAGAACTTAGTTTCTTTCTTGGTCTACAAATAAAACAAGTAGAAGATGGTATCTTCTTTAATCAATCTAAATACATCAAGGAGATGTTAAAGAAATTCGGTCTAGAAGAGTCAAAACCAATTAGGACTCCAATGTCATCCGACACCAAACTCACAAAAGACGAGGATGGAGAATCCGTTGATAATACTAAATATCGTGGCATGATTGGTAGCCTTCTCTACCTCACGGCAAGTAGACCGAATATCATGTTTAGTGTTTGCTTATGTGCTAGGTTTCAAGAAGACCCTAAAATATCACACCTAGAAGCCGTAAAAAGAATATTTAGATATATTAAGGGTACAACACAATTAGGATTATGGTATCCTAAGGGCACGGGAGTAGAAACAATTGTATATGCAGATTCTGACCATGCAGGTGATTACGTTGATAGAAAAAGTACAAGTAGGGTATGTACTTTTATGGGATGTTGTTTAACATCATGGTTTTCTAAGAAACAAACAGCACTTGCAATATCAACAACCGAAGCCGAGTATGTCTCCGCCGGCAAAGCATGCCAACAAGCACTATGGATGAAACAAGCGTTAGTAGACTACGACATCCATCTAAGCGACATAGCCATCCTATGTGACAACAAAGGTGCAATCGACTTAAGCAAGAATCCGGTATTACATTCTCGCACAAAGCATATAGAGATTCGTCATCACTTCCTAAAAGACAATGTTCAAAAGGGGAACATCTCTATTGAGAAGGTTGCATCCGAAGACAACATAGCCGACGTCCTCACCAAACCGTTGAAGCGGGAACAATTCAACCTACTTCGTCTTGGTCTTGGCCTAATGGAACAAACGTCATAACTTAATTGACTCTACAAGGTATGTAAACACTAGCCTTCTTCTTTCTGAGTCTAGGATTTCTATTTCACGCACAACTCACAAACAATACGGGAATTTTCAAAACCCAAGATAAGTCTTCCATTTATAATTTTTTTTTTCATAACTACATACACATTTTTAAAGAAAATCTCCTTTCAAAATGTTTTCTAAAAAGAATGATACCTTCCCGTATCAATTTCACAAAAGCAATTTCTCACGTCTAGGACAAATCACTTTTTCATTATTAATACAAAGTAAAAACCCGTTTTCATTGCATCTCATGTCTTTTGAATGCTAAAGGGAACATATAACTAATATGTGTTTTTGGGTACATTCATTTAAGCAAAAATGAATTAGGAGCATTGATAACATAATATTACGTACTTATGTACCAAATGTGTGTTTTCGGGTTATCTCAATTAGGATTTATTTTTCTCTAGTTATTTTCCTTTTCTTTTTAGAGGTCGAGAAAACCGCAACTCCAAATAGTTTGCATATAGGCACACAATAGGCAAAAATGTTTCCAAAAAGAAAATTTTGTGCTGCCTGAATCACCAGACCCACGGATCCCAGCCTTCATGCTGGACGGATCCCTCAAGGGAAGGATCCATGGGATCCGTGTAAACAGAAGCTGTTTTCAACTTCTATTTTTTCACTTTGGATGAAAAATCCACATTTGCTTCATTTTTGGGAGTATGCTCTTTAATGCCTGTGTTCTCATGATCACATGCCTTGAATTCATATCTAATCATTAGATTTTAATCCACATTTTGGGTCAAGCATTCATTACAATGTGTTGTTTTTCTATATATATAACTCCCAAAATGCGTGCATACTCCATCTCCTTCTCACAAACACCCTTCATCATGTCATCCAAAAACCCTTTAGGAGAATCATCTAGTACAAACAATCATGATATCCAAACCTTTGTACTTCCACCATCCAAAATACCACAATCAAATGCTAGGATATCCGCACGGATTAGTATCCGATCTTGTTGTTTAGCAAAACCAACCTTAAATTATTCATCCTCAACAAATAACTCATCACAAGATGCTTCCATTATAGCACCACCCTCATCACCAACAAGTACACCAACTTCATCACCACCTAAAATAACTCTTTTGGAACTCCTTAAGACTCCAACAAGATCTAATCAACCTAAAGAAAAAGAATTAGTCTTTTCAACACCCCCCACATCTCCAAATACTATATTTCAAGATCTTGAAACATCACCACCATTAGCTCCTATCACATCACAAGAACATCTAGGTTCTTTTCCACCACCATTTACTAACATTCCGGATATTGATCCATATTTTCCTATTTTTCCACCACAACTTCCGTATAACTCAAGTCAAAACAACCCGGAAAACTTCCGCACTCATCACCCACATCATTTACATTGTGAACATTGTCAATCCACTAGGGAAATTGCAATAGAAGTTAGGGAAGAAATGCGTTTCATACTCAACCTCATCCTTGAACGCATCAATACCATTACTCATCAAAACCTCCATCCATAACCTTATGCAAGCATGGAAGGAATCACTACTACTACTTTTCTACTTTTAAGTATTATTTTTGAAGTCATTTTTCAAGAACAAGTCTTGTTCTTATTTTTACATGCTTGTAAGTGGCTTACATACCACTATGTTTTATTAAAAGGTCTTGTTTACATACCTTGGCTCCCAATCTTGATTCTCGGCAACCACAAGATTATATAAGCATGTTACTAACCTTTCTTTTTGTAGGATTTTTATTTTTCTTCACTTAACGCCCCAAACAAGGGGGAGCTACCGTCAAGGGGGAGTTAGCAGTTTGTTTATTTCTTCCAAGGGTTAACTTTTTGTTTCGACAAAAAGGGGGAGAAGAAGTAAAACTTAGGGCTTTCAAAACTTACATATATTCTTAAGTTTTACTCATCATAACATTATGTTTTGTCATCAACAAAAAGGGGGAGATTGTTAATACAAATAAACTGTAAAACCGTTTATTAATATTTTGCGATCTCTTTGTGTTTTGTTGATAACAAATATAATGTTATCTTAAGTACAATTATAAAGGATACATGTTAGTTTTGTAAAGCATTTACATATAGCCATTTAAATACAAAAATATAGTAATTAAGCATTTGTTGTAATAATTTATTAGGATGGGTAAATATCATAACCCATGGACCATAACCCATGGATCTTAACCCATACCCAAAGAGACTTGATACAATGTATACTTAGATACATTGAATCTAGATATAACCCATGACCCATAACCAAAAAACCCATTGGCAAAGAGGAGCGTTCCACGGATCCCTAGGATTACACTAGACGGATCCCTTGTGGAAGGGATCCGTGGGAACAGTGAAGAAATTTGCCTATAAATAGAGAGCCATTTCTTCATTCTAACTTACCCCTCTTCTTACTAAATCTCTCATACACTCTCATTCTCTTCTAACATATAGATCACTTGATCTAGAGAGCTGTTCTTCTTTCTTTCTATTTGTGATCCTCATATAGGTCCTTCTCTAAAGCGAGATCACGAGCATTCTACAAGTCATCCAAGCAAGGGGTCCTTGATTGATTTGTCACTCCACAAGATTTCTGTAGCAAAGATCTTGTATTTGATATTTCACATATTTGTTGTGTAATAATTGTGTTGGTTTGGTCCACCGTGCTACGGACTCGGTATCTAGCTTTGTACCAGAAAAAGTGTAAGCAACGTTGTGAAGGCTTCTCCGCCAAGTGAAGGAGTTTGTTGACATAGTGCTTGAACTCTCGAGTAGGTGACTCAGGGAGTGGAGTAGGGCAAGGAAGGTGACCTTGTAGCCGAACCACTATAAATCGGTTGTGTCATTTCTATCCCTTAAATTTATTTATTTGCTTGCATTATCATTAGATCTACACGTTCTCAACATCCATACGATTTCACATAATATCGAATCTAAAGTTTTTGAAATCAACTTTAAATCGGCAAAACTATTCAACCTCCCCTTCTAGTTTTCCACATCCATGATGGGTGAACTTACGTTCTTTCTCGGATTGCAAGTTCATCAATCACCCCGTGGTATTTTTTTGAGTCAGTCCAAATATGCCCTTGAATTGTTAAACAAATTTGGAATGAAAACCTGTGACACTTATGACACACCAAAGACTCATACCAAGAAGCTAGACGCTGATTTACATGGGAAATTAGTGGACCCTACCAAATACCGAAGTATTATTGGGTCTCTCATGTATCTAACAGCTAGCAGACCTGACATTGCCTTTGCCGTTTATCTCTGCTCCCGTTATCAGTCGAGACCAACTGAAACCCACCTCTCTGAGGCTAAAAGAATCCTCTGATACATAAAGGGAACCATTAACTTGGGGATCTGGTATCCGAAGGATTCTAGTTTTGAACTAATCGCTTTTTCAGATGATGATCACGCAGGATGTTTAGATTCACGGAAAAGTACTTCAGGAGCACTACAATTTCTTGGTGATAAACTGGTGTCCTGGCAATCGAAGAAGCAGGATTGTACATCGCTGTCATCAACCGAAGCAGAATATGTAGCCATGTCGGCGTGTTGTGCTCAAGTCATCTGGATGAGAACACAACTCAAAGACTATGGTTACGTATTTGACAGAATCCCAATGTACTGCGACAATCGGAGTGCCATTGCGATCTCGTGCAACTCAGTTCAGCACTCAAAATCAAAGCACATTGATCTTCGCTATCATTTCATCAAGGATCATGTGGAACAGGGTACAGTTGAATTATACTTCGTGGGTACAGAATACCAATTGGCAGATCTACTCACCAAAGCCTTGCTTCCCGCTAGGTTTAATGAGTTGATCCACCGGATTGGTATGCGGTGTTTGACTCAAGAGGAACTGGATGAACTCTTAAAACAGTCTTAAAAACCAGTCAAACACCAAAATCTCTTTTGTACATATTTTTCAAAAACAAAATACAAAAATATAAAACCTGATAAAACAACAAAAATATTCTTCTATCTATTTTTCTTTCAACATGTCAAGTACATTTCTTCCGTCAACATTCTAATCCTTTAAAATTCAGTATTTTTCCGATCAAGTGTTGAGGGGGAGAAAATTAATACTTAACTGTTTCATAATAACACTGTACTTGCATGTTATACTATCCTGGTTGTTTCTTTAATAGTGGTGGTCACATTTCTGGTTTACTGACACTCCTCGGACTAAAACTTATAACCTTTTATTATTTCTTAAGTCGAGGGGGAGTGTCGTCAAAGTTATTTCCAAATATTCTTCATTTGGTAACCAAAATGGAAGTTAAAAGGCTTTGGATGAAAATGGAAAAGATTGAGGGACTAAAACTGCCAAAAGATTAAAGTTATTTTTAATAAAAACACCTCCACCTAACTTTCACCTCACATTTATTACTCATACCAAACTCATCCTACGCCTAATATTCAAGCTTCAATTCCGTGTTTTTGATCATCAAATTGTAAGTGTTTTCGTAAACTAAACGTAATTACAAGCAAGGGTTTTGATTTTTATGCAAATCCAACGGCTAAAACATGAGATATGAGTGATTATGTGTTCTACGCATAAGCGTATGAACACACAATCACTGGTGTGTGTTTGTGGTTAAAATAAGAATGTCAAAACGTTTCAATAACATCAATGATACTATGTTTATCCTCAAAATCCACCCAGAAACACGAATTGATTGTTTTTCTAAATTAGGGTTCATGAGTCATTTTGGTTGTTTTCAAATGAGAATGTTTTTGGTGTTAAAGATTGTTGTACAATGTTGTTTTCAAGATGAATTAATCATATCTAAGCCCAGAAACTACCCAGAAACACTAATGATTCATTAATTGAAAATTAGGGTTCTAGTTCATACGAATTGGGTTTTCATGATTGGCCTTGAATTTGATGTTAAAACTTGGATAGAACAACTTACTATGCCTCTAAGACTTACCAGAAACACTTTGGTGCAATTCCTATGGCTAAAATTCTTAAGCGTAATCTATGAACTAGTAGGGTTTTGGTCTACGCGTAAGACTTTTTACGCGTAAACTGTTTGATGAGTTTCATGCCATGATCTGTTTTATAATGAATGATAATGTTAATATTGATGTTATGATGATGTTATTTCAGGCTTGCTACTCGTAAATCTCAGAATCAAGGTTATTGAAAATCTACGCATAAGGATCACCTTACGCGTATAAAGTTATGCGTAAGAGAAATCTTACGCGTAACTGTTACGCGTAAGGTTCTACAAAGGGACTACGCGTATCCTGTGAAGGATATGCGTAAACAGTGACCTCTACGCATAAGGTCTACTCTTACGAGTAAGCCTTACGCGTAAGGTTTTATATACGCCTACGCGTAAGCTATACGCATAAGGTTCCCTTTTCCTACGCGTAACATTCCTTACGCGTAAGTAAAGATCCTACGCACAAGCTTGCGTCTACGCGTATACTTCTCCTGTTTACGCATAAGCTACCATTTCTACGCATAAGCCTTGATCAAACCTTCATTGTGAATTGTTACGCGTGCAAACTTATAAATAAATAAATCATAACGTCACGAAACCATAAAATGTCACTAATAAGCTTAAACGTTTAATATGTTGTGTTAAATAAGTGATAACATAAACTTTAAAACTTAAAGTTAACTAACTCACGAAACTTATCACGACGTCATTTGACTATTGAACAAACAAGTGACTTTGGACTCGTAACTATCATTGACATTGCACATTCAACAATTAGACAATAAAACCTTCTGTTGACTAACATTATGTCTTTCGATATGTTGGTTCTTTTGGCTAATGTTATTTCAGATCAAGACATGGCTGCTCAAATGAATGTGGATGCACCAGATGTTCTCACTATTGTCGATATCTTCCCAAATGGCTATCCGAGGAAGATTGGAAAGAACAACCTTCGGGTTGACTTTGAAACCCTCACCTGTTCAGAATCTTCCTGTTTGATTGCTGTGGATATTCTAAAGAATCATCCTTATCAGAATATGCTCTCACATTCTGCTACAATACCGGAGATCTACATTCACCAGTTTTGGAATTGAATGCAAAGGATCAAAGGTCAAAGTGCGGTGACAGTGACGCTCAATCACAAACAGGTCACCATCACACATGCAGACTTACGGGCTGTTCTTCTCATCCCTGACATCGAGCCAACCGACTTCTATGCCACACCTGCTGAAGAGACAGTTTTGCAATTCTTGATTGATATTGGCTATGATGAAGCTTCAGGAACTATCTCTAAGCATTCTCATGTGGAGCTTAAGAACATTCCTCAACCGTGGAGAACTCTCTACATCATCATCACCAAATCTGTCTCTGGTCGTGATAGTAGCTATGAGCATCCCAAGCTCATGGAACTGCAAATATTTTGGTCATTAATCAACATGAAGCACATCGAACTGAAAGCTCTGATATGGGATGACATGATGTCATTTCTCAAAAAGCTTGGCTCAAAAATTCCCTATGTCAGATACACTAAGCTGTTGATCCAGAGAGCACTTGGGCTTCATCCTGATATTCCCAAGAGGCTCAATGACCCCAACAATCACGACATGTTGTCTGAGCCTATTCTAACAGTCAGAATCAAGGAATCGACAACAAAGAAATAGGGTGCTGTGTTACCTGATCACCTTCTGTCTGACGAAATCAAAAAGCTCTACACATACAAAAGGTATCTGGAAGCAGTTAAAGTAGGCAAAGTTGGTCATCTCGATGAAAAGTCTTCTGGAACACCTACACGGAGAACCAGAAGAGGCAGTGCGGGAAGTGCTGCAAGCACTGAAAGTCAGAGGAAGTACCCCAAGAGGAATCCTCCAAGTAAAACGATTGTTCCCTCTAAGGAAGTTGTTCCTATTCCCATTCCAAAGTCTAAACCACAAAGAGAGCTAGTGGACAAAAACTCTGAAGATACACAATCAGACGAAGAGGTCTTCTACTCTGAATCTGCAACCGAAGCACCTCCTTCAGTAGCAAAACCTCCCAGTCCACCAGCTATCCAAGGAAAAGGGAAGACTCCAGTACTTGTGCCTTATGAGGATGAAAGCTCCAGTACTTGTGCCTTATGAGGATGAAAGCTCAAATTCGTTAGACTCCAACACGTTGCAGAGGAATTTGCTAAAGATCAAATGGGTGGCCCCGGAGGGTCAAGTGGTGATGTTCAATCCACACCAATTCCTGATGCGGTTAATCGACCCGATAAGGGAACTGGTGCCACCACTCTTGAGCAACAACAAAAGCAACAGGAGGAGTCTATTGAGCATGACATTGAGGAACCAGACACTGAGAAGTCTGAGAAAGATAAAGCTGATGAAGAAGCTAAGTCTGGAAATGATGAAGATATTGATTATGAAAAGTTTCTTCTTGACAGTCCCGTACCGTCTAAGGAGAAAACTTCTGAAACATCAAAGGACCCGGAGTCTCCTCACATCTCATCATCATCGGATTCATCTTCTCACTCCTCACCACCACCATCAAAAAGAACAAGATCCACATCCAGATCAGTGAAGAAGCCAACTGCCTCTTGGATTTCTCAAGCTAAGACACGAATCGTTAAAGCTGTCAAACAGGTCAGAAAGAAAGATGTGCTCTACAAGAAGATGAATTTCTACGCTGATCAGATTCAGTATCTTCATGATGAGAACGACAAGATGCAAGTTGAAAGGGAGTATGTCCAGAAGCTCATGAAAGATGATCTTCAAGGGAAAATGGACGAGATGATCAAAGGATACACTCACAAGTTCCTTCTTGATGTCGTTCCTAAACTGACAAAGGAGATGTATACCAGACAACTTTATCCGAATCTCTTACATCTGGCCAAGCAAACCATGAAATCATCTCCAATGAATATGAACATCAATCCAGTTGAACCCACAATCTTCTCAGATGATGAATTGATGAACCGGCTAGTAGCTCAAATATCGAAACGCTCTGCAACGTTTGCCTCCCACGAAGCTAAATTGTTTGAAGCATTGCTGGAATACCAACTCGGGTCAGCATACAGAGAAGAAGCTGTAAGGCCTAAACGTTCAAGAGACGACGAAGACAAAGATCAGGATAAGGATAACGAGCCCAAACGCCCGAAGAAGTCTGGTAAATCATCTTCTATGCAACCTCCACCCCAACGGACTCCAGCACAACAAAGGTCTCCTCCTCGTTCTTCTACTGAAAAACCTCAGGATTCTTCTGAGTTACCACCCAAGACTCAGAAAACCGGTGATCACTTTGAGTATACGGGTGGTGACGAAGAGGAATTCCATGAGCCCCAACAACAACCCACCTCTCCCGAAAATGTTAAGAAACCAGAATCTTCATCTAGGCCTAAGAAAAAGAAGAAGAAGGCGCCTACGGCTGACGTCATATCATGGCTAGACGAAGATGACACAGAGGAATTCGACTGGTTTTCTACACTTGTTAATTCTACTCCCTACCCACCTGAAGGTCAAGATCTGGAAGACGGTAGTACATTGGAGCATGCTAAGTTCTTGCAAGAGAAATTCCGTGTGAAAAAGATGACGAAATCCGAGTTGAAGCGAATCAAGAATGAAGCATTTCAACTTCTCAAAGACAGCTCGGAAAGTGCTATTGAAGTTGAGTATCACCTCGATAATATAGCACGAGCCATGTCTAACAACATGGATTGGCTCAACCCAGAAGCAAACATCGACTTCACCAAACGGGATAACCCTCCATATTACACCGACTGGTCAAAACCTCTACCAACAATTGGCCAACCTGATCAGCCTAGGATTCCATTCCGATATTTCTTCAACAAAGACCTGGAATTCCTTCTACACGGTGGCGATGGTTCAAGGAAATACGCTACATCTCTAACACTTCCATTCCCGGCAGCCATATACTCTAACTGCATAGCCATCGAGGAAAGAGCTAACCACGTGTTCTCCAACAATGTGGCAGAGTATGACCGTGATGCACTGTATGGGATTCACCATTGGCCAGAACGCCAAAGAATCTACTACAAAAGCTGCCAGGTTCAGAAGTCTCAACATGAAGTGTTCAGTACTAAGAGTATTGTTGCCATCAAACATGTTGATCTTTCGTTTAAATGGGACTACACTTTCCTCAAGAATATTGTGGTCAAAAGGCAAGACGAAAGGGATTATGCATTCTCTGAAGCGGACTTTGAGAATTTGTCTATCAACGAAATTGAAGACATGTACCTTGCCAAAGTACAGGGTCGCATGAGACAATTTTCAACTGAAGTACAACGTGAATTCATCAAGTCCTTGCTTATCTTCATCAGAAGCATAGTCATCAAAGAATGTGTAGAAGATCTCCAGCTTGCAGTTGAATCGTATAAGACCCGTGTCAACTTCACTCCACCTCAACTAGATCTTCCCGACATTAACCAGCTTTCACAACACACACTCATCAGCCAACCATTCGGAGTGGTTTACATTAGTGAAACACATCGCAACTGCTTGATGGAGTGTAAAGATCTTCACAAGTTTGGGGATCACACATTGAAGAAGGTTAGGGACGGATTGGCTTATAGGTTGAAGGATATTCATGAAGGCATTGGGTCACAAAAGCGATGGAATTCCAAGGAAAGACGAGATGTGAGGAGGATCATCAGAAAGATTGATGAAAGGTTGTATCGACGGGACCAGTTCAGAACTCTGGAGAACTTTGTAGGCGGTCGTCCCAGGATTGCTATCGCCGGCTATCAACGCCCAGTTCGCATTCCTGGTAACATTGATGGACTTCCTGGTACCCCTTGAACTGCATCTATTTCATAATATTTTGGATGTGTGATCAATTATGACGATGGCTTGTGCACACATATCAGTGTACAACCCGTTCTTGTCAAGAAAGGACCCTGTGGTACGCTTCAGTGCCACAATCCTTATAAAAGGAGCGAAAGCTTCTTATTTTTGAGTAAAACCTATCCAACCTTTCATCTTTCAAGGTTTTGCTCAAAAGAACAAGTAATTCCCCGTATAATTTTCAAAACCTCAACCGTTTATATCACTTGTTGAGGGGGAGTATTTGAATTAAAACTTTGTTCACAAATTGTTCACAGTGGTCATCTTCTCGCAACACTCGAAATGGTCATATTTATTCTCAACTTTTCAAAAATAACATTTTATATGCCATTTTTGAGGGGGAGAAAATTATGTGATAAGAAATATGTTGTGTAAATGCAAATGAATCTTTGTGCTATAGACTTAACCAACGAATTGACGATACTTAACTGTTAATAACTCGAAAAGACTTGTCCGGGATGGGTAATAATTTCAAGCTAGTTCGCTAGTGATGTAAACGTGTCTCGCAAAGGACTTGTCCGAATAGAATGTACCATTCGAGAAACTCTTGGTAGACATGAACTCTGATGGGTTTGACAACCTTTCGAGGTTTGTCAACACCTTCAAGGTAGTTATTAGAGCTAGTTGTCACCTAAAAGCTGACAATGTAACTCTTTAACTATGCAACGTAACCGTGTCTCGCGGGGGATTGTCTATCTTGAGATGATCAATTCATAAAGTGCGCGCTCTTTCCTCACTGTGCAGATTTCCGTAAAAACTCTTAAGCACATGTGGAGGGGGAGTATTTCTGCAAAAGATTTTCTTACAGTGGTACAAAATGTTTTTCAATCATAACCGTTGTAAGAGATTTTCTTGAAAATTGGTTTTATGGCAACATAGGTTAGTCATGGAGTTATAAGGTGACTAAGGATAGGAATAACCGTCCTATGATCCGCCAGAGCCGGAGGGATCTACCCAAGGACATCACAAATAGTTAGTACTTAGAAGTCCTTAGGTACGATTATAAAAAAGGAGAAAATGAGAATCGGCGAAAGAAGGAGTTGAAGAATTAAAAAGAAATGCAAAGAAAAGGGTGAAAAGATATAGCCCTCCAAATTATTCAACTTAGGGCAGACACCGAGTTCAATTCATATGCTACTGGTTGTCACTTAGTGACGCCGGTATTGAAGATTAAAAGTCGTCATGGACCCAGTGACGCATGCACTAAACCTTCTTAGCCACTCAAGTTTCTCTCAAAAGAAGCTTGTTTCATTCTCACAGGGAACCCTACGTAAACTATTGGCTTTCTCTTAGAGATCGCTGGTATTGAAGAAGGAGACCCTCTCCCTAGTCTCCGCTCAGGAAAAACCAAAACGCACTATTGAGTCTAGAGCCACGAGATTCATCAAAAGATCTCTTAGGTACACTTGACATTTCATCACTTGATGTTCAACAATAAGAACATCAGTGGTACATTATCGAGTCCTTCACAGATCTTAGCAATCTGTCGAGAACATTTATGAGAGGTTCACAACTGTGATCCTCAGTGATTGAATGGAAACTCCTGCCAGGGTCAACATCTAACAGCCCTGACAGTAGGTCACTTCGGTAACTCCCCGTAGATTACGCTTAGTGTGTCTCAAACGGTCTACAGTCGTGAGGTGATGCTTCGGTGTACCTCAGCGACTCATCTAAACTGTAGATGTACTTCGGTACATCGCGTTATCTCACTTGTGGGACTCCAGTTCAGGAACGGCCTTTGTGAGAATTAGAGTTGTGTTTTCACACTATGTTGTTAACACTCTCGAAGTTCAAACTTGTAAGTGCCAGAATCCGCTTATTACTAACCGTTTTAATGTTTTCTTCTTATGAAAGCTCTGGGGCGGAATGATCGTGCAGATTCTTCTCATGCTCACGCCAACATCATCACTAATGGAAGTTCTATCTTAAAGCAACACAAAAGTCAGAATGATTCTTCGTCAAATCAAAGAATCTACAAAGTTAAAGACTTAAAGAACTTCATCAGTACTGAAATCCAACGTCAAAGAGCGTGTGAGCATGTTGAAGAATGACGTGGAGACACTGGAGCAACGAAACAGACCTGAGGCAGACTTGATGCAGACAAGAACATACTATCACTACCATCCCAAAGAACAAAGTTAAAAGATGACGTCAAAGCAAAACTATTTAAAGAAAACAATTTCTCTACACTGGGGAGATTGTTCAAATCATGGCAATTCTTCTCACAAGAAAGAAGAATGTCAGAAGACGTCAAAGCTACTATTACATCAACGCCTTCACCGTTCATATTCATTCATCACCAACACTTAGGGGGAGATTGTTGGAATCACTCCTAAACCTAAATCAAGTTTTAGTAATTCATATGTAATAGTTAGCTTAATTATGGCCTTTATGTTTGTTATTAGCCTTAAGCTTATGTAGAAGGCCCATGAGCTTAGGCCCAAGCCCATAGAAGAAAGGAAGGGACTAGGAGTGTTGCCCTAGCTTCTCTCCTATAAATACTATGTAATAACCCTCACTTGAGGGTTGGTTGTTCAATTTATCTCTTTCACATACTCACGCATAACTCTTCATTATTCCTACGCGTATGTGTGTTTGGTTTATTGTTCATCCGCCTCTCTATCTCTTCTCTTGATGCTTGTGTTGTAAAACTAGTGACCTAACACATTTTAACTGATAAGGATCGGATTATGAGACTTTAAACTCCATTGATTAAACATGCATGATTATCTTTTTGAAAACAATTGTATGACGAATAACCTTTTGATTTAATTGAAATCATTCTCTCCCTCAATCAATGACATAAGTTGTTGATTAAGAGATAGATATTTTTGACAAACGTTAAGACTAGATGATTTTCAAAAATAGAGTCCGAGTTATTTTTCAAAGCAATTAGTTTTCATTGGATAGTAAGTAATTTTTTATAGAATCAGATCATGAGATTTGAAAAACAAGAAAAAGCATTGCTCTGTTCTTTCTTTGAAAAACGGGTTACTGCCTGAAATGACAATAAACCATTGTTTCACTTTCTCCCAAATATATTTTTGGTTTTTGATTTTTGATTTTTTTTTAAGAACATTCAAACAACATCTAAAGTCCCGTGTCATTCTTTGAATGACAGCACAAAGACCGTAGATAGAATCGAATCGAGAGAAAAAAATATGACAAAAAGACAATATTTTTCGAAATTTTTTAAAGATTTTTCAAATTTTTATGGATTTAAGAAAGTTTTATATCTTTCTATTTGCTTTTTGAAGGTTTTGTAATTTTTTATTTTGCTTTTCGAAATAAATATTAACAAGGGATGGATGAAGAAAGACCTTTACTCCTCGTCTTCCTCTTGAAGACGTTTGAGTGTTTCCGGTTGTAGACTCTTTAGACCAAGTCGTGGGAGGATAAACTCAAAACGTTCTCTAGGAAGAGCTTTGGTGAAGATGTCCGCTAACTGGTATTCAGTCCTTACAAAATAGAGTTCCACCACACCGTTTTCTACTTGCTCCCTAATGAAATGATGTCAAATGTCGATATGCTTTGCTCTTGAGTGTTGTACGTTGTTGCATGAGAGAGCAATAGCACTTTTATTATCACAGTACAGAGGAATTTTGTTGAATTCAAAGCCATATTCAGATAATTGGGATCTCATCCATAGGATTTGAGCACAACAAGATGACATGGCTATGTATTCAGCCTCTGTAAAAGGAAATAGAAGTACTCATTTGTTTCTTTGAAAACCAGCTCACAAGCTTATCACCCAAAAGCTGAGCACCTCCAAACGTACTTCGACGTGTATCTTAACATCCTACATGATCAGCATCTGCATAGGCTGTTAGTGACATACCGGTGTCCTTCGGGTACCAAAGTCCCATATTGATGTTTCCTTGGAGATACCGAAAGACCCGTTTAACCGCTTCAATGTGCTTTTTGGTAGGCTTAGCATGATATCTAGCACACATGCAAATAGCGAACAGAATGTCTGGTCTACTGGCTGTGAGGTACATCAGGGATCCAATCATACTACGATATTTCATTTGGTCTACCATGATCCCTGAGTGGTCCTCATCCAGTTTAGTACGCTCTATCATGGGAGTGTCAACAGGGTCACAAGAATCAAATCCAAATTTCTTTAAAATCTCATTTGCATATTTAGATTGATTTATAAAAATGCCTCTGGGACTTTGTGAAATTTGTAATCCCAACAAAAAGGACATTTGTCCCATCATTGACATTTGAAATTTGGAACCCATTTCATTGGAAAAACTGTCACATTCATTGGGGTCAGTCGAGGCAAAAATAATATCATCAACATATATTTGAACGTGAATTAAATGTTTGCCTGACGTTCTTGTGAACAATGTCGGATCAACTGCTCTTTTGCTGAATCCAGTAGATAGAAGAAACTTTGATAGCGTATCATACCAAGCCCTTGGAGTTTGCTTCAAACCGTAAAGAGCCTTCTTCAAACGATAGACGTGAGTAGGATGCTCTGGATTCACAAAGCCTTCAGGTTGGCTGACGTATACGACTTCTTTAAGATCTCCGTTAAGAAAAGCCGTATGTACATCCATCTGATAGACTACCATGTTCTTACTTGCAGCATTAGCCAAGAAGATTCTGATTGCCTCGATACGAGCAACAGGAGCAAATGATTCTTAAAAGTCAATACCCTCCTCTTGACGGTATCCTTTTACAACCAATCAAGCCTTGTTCTTTAAAACATCACCATGCTCATCAAGTTTTACTTTGAAGATCCACTTTAGAGCAATGATCATTGCACAATCTAGAGCAGGAACTAATTCGCATACATCTAGTCGATCAAACTCATGAATTTCTTCTTGCATGGCATTGAACCAGCTGTCTTCATTCATGGCAGTTTTCACGTCTTTTTGTTCGATCTTAGAGAGTACGGAGTTGAAGAAGCACCATAAGGCATCGGTTGCAAGTTGTTTCTGTGTGGACACTGGACGAGAGAGGTTTCCAATGATGTTGTCCAATGGATGACCATGTGTCCATTTTCTAAGGTGTTCATGTGGTTGTTGTTGAGGAACTGAAGTAGCAGAGTCGATATCTCCTGATGAAGATGGTTCTGATGAAGATTCAGGAGCAAATATGTTTTCAAAGGGGGCATCTTCGGGAGTAGCAAAGGGATTAACTTCATCATGGGTGCCAGAAACAAAGGGATTAACTTCATCAGGTGTTCATGTGGTTGTTGTTGAGGAACTGAAGTAGCAATTCCATGATGTACACTTGATGATTCATGATTTGTTGATGAGACAGAGTGATCAGCAGCAGGCGCTTCTTGACTTAATGTCATAGAAACTAAAGGGTTAACTTCATTGACAGGGATAGAAGCAGCCTCTGTTGATAGAATTGACATATCATTAGCACTTGGCTCATAGTGTTCATCAAACATTGGATCAAATAATTTCTTCAAATCATCTTCTCAAGGAGGTACATAAGGAGTTGTTGGTGAGGGATTAGAAACAAGAGTAGATCTGATAGGACTACTTGATGAAGGTTGAAATGCGGGTCCAGAACTGGATTGTCCTAGAGCCATTTGACCGGTCAGCTCATCGAACGTAACGTGAATTGTTTCCATGATATTTCAGGTTCTCTTGTTGTAGATTCGGTATCCTTTTCTGTTTGGTGCATAACCTACAAATACTCCAATGTCTGCTTTAGCTTTTAGTTTACCTAAATCTTGACCGTCATTAGTTGGGTAACATAAAGCACCAAACACACGAAGGTAGGATAGATCAGGTTTTCGTTTATGGACAAGTTTATATGGAGTTTTTCCATGAGAGGTGTGACTAAGGGAACGATTTTGGGTGTAGCAAGCAGTGGCAATGGCTTCAGCCCATAGAAACATTGGAACCTTTGAATAAATTAGCATTGTTCTTGCGGCTTCCATAAGAGTTCGATTTTGTCTTTCAACTACACCGTTCTATTGAGGAGTTCGTGGAACACTTCTTTGATGACTGATTCCAACGCTTTCATAAAACTGAATTAAGTCTTTGTTAACACACTTTGTGCCATTGTCTGTTCGAACAATTCTAACAGTATTGTTCAGTCGAACCTGAAGCTGTTTGATGAGTTTGATGATGACATCTGGAGTTTCATCCTTTGTCCTCAAAAGCTTTACCCAAGTAAATCGAGAGTAGTCATCAACAACTACTAGAATGTATTTCTTCCCATTTATCGTTTGCACTCTCATTGGTCCGCACAGATCCATATGAAGAGTATGAAGAACTTCCATTACAGAGTTTGTGGGTTTTGGTTTGTGGGCATATTTCGTGATTTTTCCCAATTGACATGCTGAACAAAGATGATCCTTTTCATACTTAAGTCTAGGTAGTCCTCTTACTAATTCCTTTCTGGAAAGATTGTTTATGGTACCAAAGTTCAAGTGATTGAGACGACGGTGCCATAGCCATGACTTAGTTTTAGAAGCCTTTGACAGCAGGCAGATGGGTGAAGATTTCATCATCTCTTCGATAGAGATGATGTATAGGTTTGAACCACGAGTTCCTCTGAGAAGTTCCACACCATCAAGTTCTCTAACAAAGCAAGTATGTTTTCTGAAGGTCACTTCTAAGTCAGAGTCACAAAATTGTCCAACAGAAAATAGATTATGTCCAAGACCTTCAACATAATACACCCTGAAAATCACACTATCTCCTAAAACATAGTCTCTATAACCCATAATTGCACTGAAATGATCATTCCCGAATCTAACAGTCCCGATGAATTTACTCACAAAGTTCATGAGCCGTGACCGGTCTCCAGTCATATGCTTAGAACAGCCTGAGTCCAGGTACCACAGAATGATTTGAACGATCTGCAGTTGGACACGGACAAGAATGGATAACTAGATAATTGGGATCCCCATGCAAGAATGGGTTCCATTTGGTTAGTAACAGTGATTGAAACACCCACATCAGAAGTAGAACCAATGGAATCATCAGAAATAGATGCAGTGCTAGTGTCCGTATTTGACCTATTCAAAGTATGTTCACTTCTTAAGGGAATAGTTCTACCAGTAGGCATCCATTTTCTAGTGGGCATTGACTTAGCAAATTTAGGGCACAGCTCATTAATCTTACGGCCAGTAGGTATCCATTGATAACCTATATTACTAAATTTCCTTCCTATGGGTTTCCATTGTTTTCTAACTTTCTTTCGCCTTTGCCTTTTTGCCTTCTTAGCTTGAATTTTAACATTAACAATTTTAACTGGGCATTTAACAACATTAGACAAATCATTCACACCACATTCAATATTAGTAACAGAAACCACGCAATCATCATTACATGTTTTGCCAAAAGTAGCAGAATTCGCATTAATAACAGTGCGCTTAGAGCTAACACTAGAATCAACACGATTCGTCTTATTCAAATTCTCCCTAAGGTGATCTTCTACTCTCTTCCACTGAACATTCCTAGCATGCAAGGTCCTATCATTCTTTGTGTTGCCTTGAGGCTTTGACCCGCTTGCTTTGGTGTCACTTCTTACTCCTGTAAAGGGAATTGGGACATTAGTTGGTTTTGCTACTTTTTGCATTCCTGAACTAGAAGTGCAGGGATCTGAACTACTTGAAGGCACATTAGTGTTCACTTTCTTAATAGTGGGCATAGAATGGTTTACATGCTTGGCACTAGGCATAGAACAAGGCATCACAGCTTTACCTTTCGCACCTAAGGATTTAGGACATGTTGCTATTAAACATTCTAGCAGCTCCTGAGATCGTTTGGCTTGAATGCACGCAAACCTAATTTCTCTGTCAAGAGGCTTATTAATAAAATCCTCTTCCACAATCTCACGGAGACATTCTAGACTATCCTTAAGGTGAGCAAAATAGTTATGAAACACAAGTTCATTATTCCTAAGATGAGGAGGAATGTATTTAACAGTCACAGTATATTTGCAGTCTGAGGATGATCTTGATGCAACATTCTCATTAAAGACAAGTGGCAGTTTCCCTTTTTCCTGTCTCCTCAGATTCTCGATTTCCTTTTGTAAAGACGTTATTTTTTTGTTGTTCTTGTCATGAGTGACTTTAATTGAATCATATAACTCTTTAAAGTGTTGTTTAACTTTTTCATTTTCTTCAAGAAAACACTCGTTTTCCTTTTGTAAAGCATTAACCAAGTTTTGAAGATGAAAAGTCTGAGAATCTAAAGGAGGAGGCATTTGGGAGCCAGTCACATTGTTCTTTTCACCCTTTAATTGTGAAATTTGGGCTTTCAATTTTCTGATCGTGTTACAATGAGCTTGAATCTGTTTGTCACGTTTGTTTATCTGAAAAACTGAATCAAACTCTGGAACATCTGAGGATGTCTTGATATTTGAGGTTTTGACATTTTCTTTAAGATGTTGATATTTTAGTTGTAAATCAAAATGTTCAACTTCTAGTTTAGAAAGATGTTTTACCAAATTATCGTGATCATTCTGATCAATTATCTCATTTAGTTATGAGTTTTTGTTTTCAAGCTCAATGACACGATCATGGGAAACTTTCAATGCAATATATAATTCATGAAATCGAGAAGCAGTAATAGAGTGCTTAGTAACAGTATAAAACACATCTTGAGCCACACAACTAGAAATCAAATTCTCATTTAAGATATGCAAGTTCTTCCTTTCAACTTCATTATATTTGAGTTCCTGTTCATAATTATTGACCTCAACTATCATTGCATCAAATTCCTTTTCCATTTCTTTAATATCTGAATTTATTCCTTTTTGAAGATTCTCAAATTGACCTTTTAATTGTTTAAAGAAAGGCATGACCTCAGTTAAATAACATTCTTTAGTTTGCTAAAAACCCCTTTCTTCCTCAGTTATCCCTGTAGGTGTGATTCTCTTCTTACACGTTTTCTCAAAATCAACAAACAGCTGATAAACAACATACATGCTGATTAAGGTCTTGCTATTAGTGGCAATAGATCTAGGAACTAAATGCATTGGTGTATTAGGAGGATACACAGTTGCTTGAGGCAATTTCCTACTAGGGGGATTCTTTTCAACAAGATTTTCAGCTTTTTGCGTATCCATATCCTTTTTCCAGAACACTTGTTCAGGGGTTAATAGAGTCTGAGGCTTAAACTTGTTTAAGGATATCCAATTTTCCTTAGTGTAATCATGGGGTTTGATCGTTATGTTATTCTCTTTACACGCAGGATCGTTAAGCTTCATATCCATTTTCTCCCTAGATGCATCATCTAATTTTCTATCTTCCTCAGTGCACTCAATGCAACTAGGTTTCTGTCTAGGTTTAAGAATCTCATTGCCATCATAGATTATATTTTGAGCAGCTTTTGCTTTCTTACCATACTCAGGGTTGGATTCCTTTATATTGGGGATACTGTGCTTATCACTTAACACTATATGCTTAGTGATCATGTGAGCAGTCTGAATGGTGTTCCCTTGTACGTACAACTTATTTTCAAGCTTGTTTTTCAAAGTTTTTAGATTTGAAAAGTCATTCAAAAGTTTTGATTCCTTAGCATTAAATTCTTGTTTAAGCACTTTAACATTATGCAACATATTGGATTTCACATACACATCATAACACAAACACAAGTAGGCGTATAAGATGATTTTCTAGAGAGAGAAAGTTAGAGGTTTGGGAACTTTTGTGAGAGAAAGAAAAATCTTATTATGAGCTCCAACTCTCTACCTTGGAAAGTAGAGAGTATTTATAGTACTTACATAAATCGCCACCTACGGGCTGTGGATCAGGCATACAGTGGGTAAAGACCCGTCCGTACTCCACGGTGTTACTTAACTAAATACTACTTAACTTGTAATAATCTACGACTATGAGCTTTCTAATGATTACATATACTTGAGGTGACCGACTCTTTAATAACTGGATTTACTAAATCCTAACAATCTCCCCCTAAGGGAGGTCACCTCAAACACACATTAAAAATTACATTAAATACAAACAGACATTACATTATAAATTATTCTTGCATTCTTGATGTAGGACTTTGCTCTGAAGCTTGTAGTCATCGATTCTTCATCATTGCATGTTTGGTTAATCCAAGTGGAGGTCTTTAACTGATCCACGTGATACTGAGTTTTAAGCTAGCTTTGAGATCATCAGCAATCATAAATCTCTGACTCATCCATTGTGGTGTTGGTATTATGTGATGTTGTGACTTTTGGACCGACATGCTCACATTTTGGATCATGATTTCTTCTCATCAGAGTAGCGGAAGCTTTCGTTGATTCATGATATAGGCAGCAGCGTAGCAGAAGCATGGAGTGAGAATATCAGAGTCATTGATGCACTAATCATGATTTCTTTTGAAATGAATGTGATGTGTGAGCATGCGGCTATGGATTGACCGCTTCATTCTGATCAGTTGCAAACGTCGGTCGTACCTGCATACAACAGTTAGCAATAAAGTGCATGAAAGTGTCTTTGATCACTTTCGTTGAATTGAGGTACACGGCCCACGGTTCCCCGTTGATCAGTACAAGTACTGCCTGTGATCAGGTAAAATTCCGAAGAATTTCCTTGACAGGGTTTCGCAGCTGCTCTAGCTGTTCTCAAACCGGAACGTCTTAAAGAAGACAACACGGAGTGAGTGAACCAGCGAATTGAGATTCACTGATTGATAAAAAGAGATTTGAAAAACAATCGTGTATCGCTCAATAGAAATTGTTTTTGCAATACAACGAAGGTTTTAACGAAAATCAATTATCAATCATAAACACCTTTTATTTTGAAATATTTGTACACAGTCGATGTGCTAAAGAAAAGAGTTTTTAAGCACAACGACCGGTTTTTCAAAGGTATCTGTCAATCCATAACCTGAACCAGGATTGATTCAAAAGATTGAATCGCCCCATTGTTTCTGTTCAGTTGTCACATGGTTGATCTATTGGATAGATCTCACATGCCACCCACCAGGAGCTTGTTTGATGTTGGCTCCAGAAGGCTTTCCATCTTCATTGTGAATATGTATGCATATCACTCAGATGTTCTGGCAATACCACAAGGATAATGCGTAGGACTCAAGATATAATCTCTCTTTCCACATTGTGTGAAACAGAGAGTCTTCATTGAAAGTGTCCTAATGAGATTTATTGATGATCTCGTGGCTCTAGACTCAATTGTGCATATTTGGTTCCTATCCCGGAGACTAGGAGAGGGTCTCCTTCTTCAATGCCAACTATCTCTAAGAGAAAGTCGATAGATTATGTCGGTTCCCCGTGAGAATGAAACAAGTCCTTTTAAGAGGAACTTGAGTGGTTTGGAAAGTTGAAGTGCAGTGCGTCACTGGGTCCATGACGTCTTGTCTTCAATACCGATGTTACCTTGGTAACCACCAGTAGTATATGAATTGAACCCAGTTTCTGCCCTACGGTTGAATTTTTGGAGGGCTATTTCTTTTCACCCTTTTCATATTCATTTCTTTTTCATTCTTCAACCCCTTCAATGCTTACCGAGACTTCATTACTAGAACCTTGTTGGGTTTATTCCAGTTCTTGCTCTATCTCAGTCCGCATTCTTCCCATATCTCACTTTTCTCCTTTTTTCATCATACCTAAAGACTTCTACACTATCTAGCGGATTGTCCCTGGGTAGATCCCTCCGGTTCTGGCGGATCATGGGAACAAATACCTAACCTTATCAACCTTATATCACCATACATAAAGTAAATTTGGTCGGTCTATTTGGTATTGTTCATCTGCCATTGGAACCAATTAAAAACCATTTGAAAATCAATCCAGATACTTGTGATATATTATCAAAGCATTTTGTACCTGAATTGTTTTTGATAATTTTTGAAGCAGAGCTCCCCCTCAACATGTGCATCACGCATCATTTTGTAATGGAAATAATTTTCATATTTGAGGGATTGGCTTGCATCTAAGAGTAGTTATATGAAGAATGTGGTTTTCAAAATAGTTGCTCCCCCTCAATATGTGCATGGAAATTTGAAGATGTTTTGCACATATTAGGAAAAGACTGCACATTGAAATAAATTGATCACGTTTCAAATCTTATTGGTTTAAGATAGATGCTCCCCCTCAACATGTGCAAGGAAATTTGAAATCGTTTGGCACATGTGGGAAGGAGAGCTTGTACATCCTTATAAAACCATTTACCGAATTATCAGATTAAATCCAATTTAAATAACAAATTCTCCTCCGATCACAATTATCAAATCATTTTAGATTTGTGATCTCTGTAGATTTATATTGATTTTGAAAGCTTTTAAGGAGAATTGTGACTTGATTATGAAAATGTTTTAACTGATACGGATCGGATTTTGAGACTTTAAACTCCATTGATTAAACATGCATGATTATCTTTTGACAAACAATTGTATGACAAATAACCTTTTTGATTTAATTGAAATTATTCTCCCCCTCAATCAATGACATAAGTTGTTAATTGAGAGATAGATGTTTTTGACAAATGTTAAGTCCAGATGATTTTCAAAAATAGAGTCCGAGTTATTTTTCAAAGCAATTAGTTTTCATTAGATAGTAAGTTATTGTTTATAGAATCAGAGCAAGAAATTTGAAAACCAAGATAAAGCATGGCTCTGTTCTTTCATTGAAGAGCGGGTTACTGCCTGAAATGACAATAAACCATGGTTTTACTTTCTTAAAAAAAAAATTCTTTCTCTCAAATTTTTTTTTTTTAAACATTCGAATAACATCTAAAGTCCCGTGTCATTCTTTGAATGACATCACAAAGACCGTAGATATTATCGAATCGAGGAAAACATGACAAAAAGACAATATTTTTGGAATTTTTCAAGATTTTCAAAATTTTATGGATTTTTGGAAGTTTTATATTTTTATATTTGTTTTTGAAGGTTTTGTAATTTTGTATTTTGCTTTTCGAATAGATATTTACAAGAGATAGATGAAGGAAAACCTTTTACTCCTCTTCTTCCTTTTAAAGACGTTTGAGTGTTTCCGGTTGTAGGATCTTAAGACCAAGTCGTTGAAGGATAAACTCAAAACGTTATCTAGGAAGAGCTTTGGTGAAGATGTCTGCTAACTGCTATTCAGTCCTCACAAAGTATAGTTCCACCACACCGTTTTCAACTTGCTCCCTGATGAAATGATGTCGAATGTCGATGTGCTTTGCTCTTGAGTGTTGTACGTTGTTGCATGAAAGAGCAATAGCACTTTTATTATCACAGTACAGAGGAATTTTGTTGAATTCAAAGCCATAGTTAGATAATTGGGATCTCATCCATAGAATTTGAGCACAACAAGATGACATGGCTATTTATTCAGCCTCTGTAGAGGAAATAGAAGTACTCATTTGTTTCTTTGAAGACCAGCTCACAAGCTTATCACCCAAAAACTGAGCACCTCCAGACGTACTTCGACGTGTATCTTGACATCCTGCATGATCAGCATCTGCATAGGCTGTTAGTGACATACCGGTGTCCTTCGGGTACCAAAATCCCATGTTGATGGTTCCTTGGAGATACCGAAAGACCCGTTTAACCGCTTCAAGGTACTTTTTGGTAGGCTTAGCCTGGTATCTAGCACACATGCAAACAGCGAACAAGATGTCTGGTCTACTAGCTGTGAGGTACATCAGGGATCCAATCATACTACGATATTTCGTTTTTATCCCTGAGTGGTCTTCATCTAGTTTAGTACGCTCTATCATGGGAGTTTCAACAGGGTCACTAGAATCAAATCCAAATTTCTTTAAAATCCCATGTGCATATTTAGATTGATTCATAAAAATGCCTCCGAGACTTTGTGAAATTTGTAATCCCAAGAAAAATGACATTTGTCCCATCATTGACATTTGAAATTTAGAACCCATTTCTTTAGAAAAACGGTCACACTCATTGGGGTCAGTCGAGGCAAAGATGATATCATCAACATATATTTGAACGTGAATTAAATGTTTGCCTGATTTCCTGGTGAACAATGTCGGATCAACTGTTCCTTTGCTGAATCCAATAGATAGAAGAAACTTTGATAGCGTATCATACCATGCCCTTGGAGCTTGCTTTAAACCGTAAAGAGCCTTCTTCAAAAGATAAACGTGAGTAGGATGCTCTGGATTCACAAAGCCTTCAGGTTGGCTGACGTAGGCGACTTCTTTAAGATCTCCGTTTAGAAACGTCGTCTTAACATCCATCTGATATACTACCATGTTCTTACTTGCAGCATTAGCCAAGAAGATTCTGATTGCCTCGATACGAGCAACTGGAGCAAATGATTCTTCAAAGTCAATACCCTCCTCTTGACGGTATCCTTTTGCAACTAATCGAGCCTTGTTCTTTAAAACATCACCATGCTCATCAAGTTTCACTTTGAAGATCCACTTTAGAGCAGTAATCATAGCACAATCTGGAGCAGGTACTAATTCCCAAACATCTAGCCGATCAAACTCACGAATTTCTTCTTGCATGGCATTGAACCAGTTGTCTTCATTCATGGCAGTTTTCACGTCTTTTGGTTCGATCTTAGAGAGTACGGAGTTGAAGAAGCACCATAAGGCATCGGTTGCAAGTTGTTTCCGTGTGGATACTGGACGAGAAAGGTTTCCAATGATGTTGTCCAATGGATGATCATGTGTCCATTTTCTAAGGTGTTCATGTGGTTGCTGTTGAAGAACTGAAGTAGCAGAGTCGATATCTCCTGATGAAGATGGTTCTGCTGATGATTCAGGAGCAAATATGTTTTCGAATAGAGCATCTTCGGGAGTAGCAAAGGGATTAACTTCATCATGGGTGCCAGAAACACTTCCATGATGTACATTCGATGATTGATGATTTGTTGATGAGACAGAGTGATCAACAGCAGGCGCTTCTTGACTTAATGATATTGAGACTGAAGGGTTGACTTCATTCACAGGGATAAGAGCAGCCTCTGTTGATGGAATTGACATTTCATCAGCATTCGGTTCATAGTGTTCATCAAACATTGGATCAAACAATTTCTTTAAATCATCTTCTGATAGAGGTACATATGGAGTTGCTGGTGAGGGATTAGACACAAGAGTAGAACTGATAGGACTACTTGAAAAAGGTTGAAATGCGGGTCCAAAACTGGATTGTCCTGGAGCCATTTGACCCGTCAGCTCATCGAACGTAACATGAATTGTTTCCATGATATTTCGGGTTCTCTTGTTGTAGATTCGGTATCCTTTTCTGTTTGGTGCATAACCCACAAATATTCCAATGTCCGCTTTAGCTTTTAGTTTACCTAAATCTTGACCATCATTAGTTGGGTAACATAAAGCACCAAACACACGAAGGTAGGATAGATCAGGTTTTCGTTTATGGGCAAGTTCATATGGAGTTATTCCATGAGAGGTGTGAATAAGGGAACGATTTTGGGTGTAGCAAGCAGTGGCAATGGCTTCAACCAAGAGAAACATTGGACCCTTTGAGTAAATAAGCATTGTTCTAGCGGCTTCCACAAGAGTTCGATTTCGTCTTTCAACTACACCATTCTGTTGAGGGGTTCGTGGAACACTTCTTTGATGACTGATTCCAACACTTTCATAAAACTGGATTAAATCTTTGTTAACGAACTCTGTGTCATTGTCTGTTCGAACAATTCTAACAGTATTGTTAAGTCGAACTTGAAGTTGCTTGATAAGTTTAATGATGACATCTGGAGTTTCATCCTTTGTCCTAAAAAACTTTACCCAAGTGAATCGAGAGTAGTCATCGACAACGACTAAAATATATTTCTTCCCATTAATAGTTTGAACTCTCATTGGTCCGCATAAATCCATATGAAGGGTATGAAGAACTTCCATTACTGAGTTTGTGGGTTTTGGTTTGTGGGCATATTTTGTGCTTTTTCCCAATTGGCAAGCTGAACAAAGATGATCTTTTTCATACTTTAATCTGGGTAATCCTCTTACTAAGTCCTTTCTGGAAAGATTGTTTATGGTACCAAAGTTCAAGTGATTGAGACGACGGTGCCATAGCCATGACTTAGTTTTGGAAGCCTTTGACAGCAAACAGATGGGTGAAGATTTCATCATATCTTCGATAGAGATGGTGTATAGGTTTGAACCACGAGTTCCTCTGAGAAGTTCCACACCATCAAGCTCTCTAACAAAGCAAGTATGTTTTCTGAAGGCCACTTCTAAATCTGAGTCACAAAATTGTCCGACAGAAAATAGATTATGTCCAAGACCTTCAATATAATATACCCTGGAAATCACACTATCTCCAACCACGTAATCTCCATAACCCATAATAGCACCAAAATGATCATTTCCGAATCTCACAGTTCCGATGAATTTGCTTACGAAGTTCATGAGCCGTGACCGGTCTCCAGTCATACGCTTGGAACAGCCTGAGTCCAGGTACCACAGAACGATTTGAACGATCTGCATTTTAACACAGACAAGAATGGATAACTGGATAATTGTGATCCCCATGCAAGAATGGGTTCCATTTGGTTAGTAACAGTGATTGGAACACCTACATCAGAGGTAGAAACACCCATATCATAAATAGAAGCAATGGAATCATTATGAATAGATGCAGTGCTGGTGTCCGTATTTGACCTATTCAAAGTATGTTCACTTTTTAAAGGAATAGTTCTACCAGTAAGGATCCATTTTCTAGTGGGCATTGTCTTAGCAGATTGAGGGCAGAACTGGTTATCCTTATGGCCAAAAGGTATCCATTGATAACCTATCTTACTAAATGTTCTTCCTGTGGGTTTCCACTGTTTTCTAACTTTCTTTCGTCTTTGCCTTTTAGCCTTCTTAGAATGATTTTTTGCATTAACAATTTTAACTGGGCATTTGACAGCATTAGTCAAAACATTCACACCACATTCATGATTAGCAACAGAATTCAAGCAATCATCATTACATGGTTTGCAGATAGTATCAGAATTCGAATTAATTACAGTACGCCTATGGCGAATACTAGAATCAACATGATTCATTTTATTCAACTCAAACTTAAAGTTTCTAGGTTGGTCTTCTACTCTCTTCTAATGCACATTCTTAGCTTGCGAGGTCCTATCTTGCTTGGTATTGCCTGGAGGCTTTGACCCGCTTGCTTTAATGTCACTGATTACTCCTGTAGAGGGAATTATGGGAACATTAGTTAGTTGATCTACTTTTTGCATTCCTGAACTAGATGTGCAAGGATCTGAACTACTAGACGGCACATTAGTGTTCACTTTCTTAAAGTTGGGCATGGAATGGTTTGTATGCTTGGCACTAGGCATAGAACAAGGCATCACAGCTTTACCTTTCGCACCTAAGGATTTAGGACATGTTGCAATTAGACATTCTAGCAGTTCCTGAGATCGTTTGGCCTGAATGCAAGCAAACCTAATTTCTCTATCAAGAGGCTTATTTATGAAATCCTCTTCCACAATCTCACGGAGACATTCTAGACTATCCTTAAGGTGAGCACAATAGTTATGAAACATAAGTTCATTATTTCTAAGATGAGGAGGAATATATTTAACAGTCACAATATATTTGCAGTCTGAGGATGACTTTGATGCAACATTCTCATTAAAAACAATTGGCAGTTTCCCTTTTTCCTAACTCCTCAGATTCTCAATTTCTTTTTGTAAAGAGGTTATTTTTTCGTTGTTTTTGTCACGAGTGACTTTCATTGAATCATATAACTGTTTAAAGTGCGTTTAACCTTTTCATTTTCTTCTAGAAAGCTCTCGTTTTCCTTTTGTAAAGCATTTACTAAGTTTTGAAGATGAAAAGTTTGAGAATACTGAGAAGCTAAAGGAGGAGGCATTTGGGTGCTAGTCACATTATTCTTTTCACCCTTTAATTGAGAGATTTGAGCTTTTAACTTTCTGATCGTATTACAATGAGCTCGAATCTGTTCATCACGTTTGCTAATTTCAAAAACTGCATCAAATTCAGGAACATCCAAGGATGTCTTGATATTTGAGGTTTTAACATTTTCTTTCAGATGTTGATATTTTAATTGCAAAGCAAGATGCTCAACTTCCAATTTAGAAAACTGTTTTACCAGGTTATCATGATCATCCTGTTCAACTTTATCATGCAGTTTAGAGTTAGTTTTTTCAAGCTCAATGACACGATCATGGGAGACTTTCAGAGCAACAGATAATTCATGAAATTGAGAAGCATTAATGGAACAATTTGTAGCAGTGTAAAACACATCTTGAGCAATACATTCAGAAATAAGATTCTCATTCAAGGTATGCAAGTTCTTCCTCTCAATCTCATTATATTTTAATTCTCGCTCATAGTCACTAACCTCAACAATCATCGCATCAAATTTCTTTTCCATTTCTTTAATATCTAAGTCCATCCCCTTTTTAAGACTCTCAAATTGACCTATTAATTGTTTAAAGAAAGGCATGATCTCAGTTAAATAGCATTCTTTAGTTTTCTCAAAACCCCTTTCCCCTTCAGTTATCCCAGTGGGTGTGATCCTTTTCTTACAAGTTTTCTCAAAATCAACAAATAATTGAAAGATAACATATTGACTGATTAAGGTCTTGATTTTAGTGGCAATAGTTCTAGGAACTAAATGCATTGGTGTATTTGGAGGATACACAGTTGCTGAAGGCATTTTCCTAAGGGGGGTGTTTGTTACAACAAGATTCTCTGCCTTTTGCTTATCTAAATCCTTTTTCCAGAACACTTGTCCGGGTGTTAACAACGTTTGAGGCTTAAACATGTTCAAGGAAATCCAATTTTCCTTTTTGTAGTCATGGGGTCTGATAATTATGTTTTTCTCTTTACATGTAGGATTGTTGAGTTTCTTATCCATTTTCTCCCTAGTGACCTCATCTGATTTCTTATCTTCCTCAGTGCACTCAGCGCAACTAGGTTTCTGCCTAGGTTTAAGGATTTCATTGCCATCATAGATAACATTTTGAGCAGCTTTTGCTATCTTACCATACTCAGGGTTGGATTCCTTTATAATGGGGACACTATGCTTATCGCTGAGAACTCTATGCTTCGTGATCATGTGAGCAGTCTGAATGGTATTCCCTTGTACGTACAACTTATTTTCAAGCTTGTTTTTCAAGGTTTTTAGATTAGAAAAATCCTTCAAAAGTTTTGATTCCTTAGCACTGAATTCTTGCTTAAGCATTTTAACATTTTCTTGAAGTTCTTGTTTTTGCTTAGCAGTTTTAGAAAGCTTTTCTTGTAAGGAGTTTAACTCTTGTTTTAATACTTCTTCTCTAAACTTACTTTTTCTAATAGTTGTACGCATTTGGTCATCCATTTCCTGCTCACGGGTGGTTAACTCAAACTTAGCACGTTGTTCATAAATAGCAACTTGTTCTTTATAGGCATTCAGTTCAGAAACAACAGAATCATCATGAGCACATGCAGTGTATTCATCAAAAATATAGTCATCATTGACTGCAGAAGATGCATCACTTGGTACAGTCTCACTTTCACTTTGTTTCACATATTGATCATATGGGACAACATTGATATTACCCATATTTTCAATATCTGACTCAAAAGTTTCAGTTGATTGTACTTTGCCATGTATCTTTTGCTCATCAACATCATCGTATAGTTTTAATACCTCTGAGATGATTGATTCTTTGGATGGACTAGCTTGCTGTGGTGAGGGGACCTTTGGAGAGACCATTGGAGAAATGCTAGCCATGAAAATTGTTTGTGCAGTAGGTTCATCATCGACGTCAGAGTCGTATGCATCACAGTCTGCAACTTGAAAGGCATTCTGATGATTATGACCTATCTCCTGAATTGGCTGCTCATCCACATCTACATCATACGTCTTGGCATTGCCCTCAGCAAGAAACAACAGCTCCTCTTCATCCAACACAGCTCCATTATCCTGAGCTTGCACAAGTAACATCTTGTCTTTGAAGTACTCTGTATTTTGAGGCCGTTTTGGAGAAGTTTAGTTCCTTGCTATGTGTCCATCACCACCACGGTTGCAGCACTTAATTGGCTTTGCTTGTCCTTGATTTCCATTCCTTCCCCTATACTGATTTTCCATATACCCTCCTCCTACTCCACCTCTTCTTTGTTCATATTGTCTTCCTTGAGCTGGTTGCACTGTAACCTTTCCATCTCTGACCAAAGCATGATTGTGTAGATTGGATGCAGTCCTGATTTCATTGTTAGTGTGAAGTCTGTTAGTATGTGGAGTGAAGGTTAAGTTTTGTTTAACCATAAGAGTTAGTTTATTGATAAAGTGTTCCATGCCTGCATTGGCATCAGGTTGTTTGAAACTTGGATCTGGAATGAGTTGAGATGCTTTGGTAGTAGCTCCATCATTGGTGTAGAATGTTGTTGAATCATTTGACGAACTTGTTTCTCCCTGGTTGGTTTTGAACTGTTCAAGAATCCTTTTTTCAAACATAGCATGTCTCTCATTCTGAAGAAGGAATGCATAAAGTTGCTCATAGTTGGTGTTCTTCAATCCTTTGGTTAGCTTCACAGAGGTGACAAACTTATGCCATTCGGGATTCATGTTGTTCACAAACTTTGAGTTCAGCTGAATGTTTGGCATGGTCATTTTGATGTTCCTCATATCATTCACAAGCTTCTGGAATCTCACGTAATACTCATAGACACTTTCTTCTGGCTTCATCTTAAAATGCTCAAATTCATCATACAACTGTGATTCTCTGTCTTCCTTGGTTAATTCAGAACCTGAGAGAAGCATCTTGACATTATCCCAAACTGCCTTGGCTTCAGTGTTGTGATTGATCAGCTTGTAGATGTCTTTTGGAAGACCCTGTAGTATGATGTTTGAGGCCCTGATATCAACATCAAACCTCTTTTTCTCCTTATCATTGAGCTCATCATACGTCTTTGGTCTATCTATTCCATAGATCATTGTTCCATCTGCAGCTGTATCAATTAAGTCTCTTGTAGTCTCAATCTGATAAGGTCCTTCATCAATAGACTTGAGAATGTTGACTCCATTTTCCTTTCCAAGACAGTACAATCTGATTCGTTGTGCCCAAGAGTCGTAGTCAGTTCTGTCAAGCATAGGTGGACGAGTATCTGAACCAGCTGCTTGAACATCCTCAGCAACAGTGGAGATGATTGTAGGTACGTTGGTAGACATGTTATCAGATTACACGGGATTTTAAAACTCTATGATTAAACTGGGAAATAGATTCTTTCACGGGATTTTACTAAATCAAGAGAAAACCGTATTACAACCAAAAGTTCAACCAAGTCGCTAAGAAACCTTGAACCAAGTCGCTAAGCACCAAGTTGCTAAGTATTCTGAAATCAAGTCGCTATAATGCCAAGTCGCTAAGACACAGTCAAGTTGCTAAATTAACAACTCACTAAGATCCAAGTCGCAAACACCAAGTCGCTGAGAATTATGACAACAAGTCGCTAAGCACCAAGTCGCTACAAATTTTGACAGCAAGTCGCTAAGTCGTCAAGTCGCTAAATAGCAACTCGTTAAGGTTCAAGTCGCTAACACCAAGTCGCTAAGAAAACTTAAGTACAAGTCGCTAACAAAATTGAAAGCAAATCGCTACCTTCACCAAGTCGCTACCCGTAGTGGAGAATCTACTAAGTGTACTGTTTGTCGGCTTGTCTTAATAGACAAGTCGCTAAGCTCAAATCGCTACCACTTCAACTACAACTCGCTATAAACTTACAAAGCAAGTCGCTACCAAGATTAAAAATCCGTGACTCAAGTCGCTAGCAAGAATATCTCAAAAACACCACTTATCAATCCAAAAACAACCCAACCACAATGATTCAAGCCTACCAAATCAAAACCTAAACACTTATGATGATCCTGAACACAAAAGTACAATCAAAATCCAAGCTTTAACACAAGAAATGATCCAAATGATGCAAAAACCACTAAACTTTTTCAACCTCAAAAACTATCTAAAAACCACTAGAAATCCAAGGATATGTAAGAGATGATCTAACCATGGCTCTTCATACCATTTGTAACATATTGGATTTCACATACACATCATAACACAAACACAAGTAGGCGTATAAGATGATTTTCTAGAAAGAGAAAGTTAGAGGTTTGGGAACTTTTGTGAGAGAAAGAAAAATCTTATTATGAGCTCCAACTCTCTACCTTGGAAGGTAGAGAGTATTTATAGTACTTACATAAATCACCACCTACGGGCTGTAGATCAGGCATACAGTGGGTAAAGATCCGTCCGTTCTCCACGGTGTTACTTAACTAAATACTACTTAACTTGTAATAATCTACGACTACGAGCTTTCTAATGATTACATATACTTGAGGTGACCGACTCTTTAATAACTGGATTTAATAAATCCTAACACATTATCTTGAAGCTCTTGCTTTTGCTTAACAGTTTTAGAAAGCTTTTCTTGTAAGGATTTTAACTCTTGTTTTAACAATTCTTCTCTAAAATTACTTTTTTTGATAATTGTACGCTTTTGATTATCCAACTCCTGCTCACGAGTAGTTAACTCAAGCTTAGCACGTTGTTCATAAATGGCAACTTGTTCTTTATAGACATTTAGTTCAGAAATAACAGAATCATCAGGGGCACATGCAGTGTATTCATCAAAAATATAGTCATCATTGACTACAGAAGATGCATCACTTGGTAAAGTCTCACTTTCACTTTGTTTCACATATTGATCATATGGGACAACATTGATATTACCCATATTTTCAATATCTGACTCAAAAGTTTCAGTTGATTGTACTTTGTCATGTGTCTTTTGCTCATCAACATCATCGTATAGTTTTAATACTTCTGAGATGATTGATTCTTTGGATGGACCAGCTTGCTATGATGATGAGACCATTGGAGAAATGCTTGCCATGAAGATTGTCTGTGCAGTAGGTTCATCGTCAATGTCAGAGTCGTATCCATCACAGTCTGCAACTTGAAAGGCATTCTGATGATTATGACCTATCTCCTGAATTGCCTGCTCATCCACATCTGCATCATATGTCTTGGCATTTCCCTCAGCAAGAAACAACAGCTCCTCTTCATCCAACACAGCTCCATTATCCTGAGCTTGCACAAGTAACATCTTGTCTCTGAAGTACTCTGCATTTTGTGGGCGTTTTGGAGATGTGCAGTTTCTAGCTATATGTCCATCACCACCACAGTTGTAGCACTTGACTGGCTTTACTTGTCCTTGATTTGGATTCCTTCCACAATTCTGATTTGCCATATATCCTCTACCAACTCCACCTCTTCCCTGTTCATACTGCCTTTCTTGAACTGGTTGCACTATAACATTCCCATCTCTGACAGTAGCTTGATTGTGTGGATTGGATGCTGTTCTGAGGTTATTGTTGGTGTGTGGTAGAGAGTTCATGTTTTGACAAACCATGAGAGACAGTTGATTGATGAAGTTTTCCATGAATGTGTTTGGGTCAGGAGGCTTATATGTTGGATCAGGGATGAGCTTGTAATTACCATTACCCATGGGTATGACTTGAGAAGCTTTGGTGGTAATTCCAACATTGGTGTAAAAAGCTGTAGAGTCATTTGACGAACTTGTTTCTCCCTGGTTGGTTTTTAACTGTTCAAGAATCCTTTTTTCAAACATAGCATGTCTCTCATTCTGAAGAAGGAAGGCATATAGTTGCTCATAGTTTGTATTCTTCAATCCTTTGGTTAGCTTCACAAAGGTGACAAATTTATGCCATTCGGGATTCATGTTGTTCACAAACTTTGAGTTTAGCTGAATATTTGGCATAGTCATTTTGATATTCCTCATATCATTCACAAGCTTGTGGAATCTCACATAATATTCATAGATACTCTCTTCTGGTTTCATCTTGAAGTGCTCAAATTCATCATATAGTTGTGATTCTCTGTCTTCCTTAGTCAATTCAGAACCTGAGAGAAGCCTCTTGACATTATCCCAAACAGCCTTAGCTTCAGTGTTTTGATTGATCAGCTTGTAAATGTCCTTAGGTAAACCCTAAAGTATGATGTTAGAAGCCCTGATGTCTGCATCGTATCTCTTCTTCTCCTTATCAGTCAATTCATCATACATTCTAGGTCTTTCCAGTCCTAATATCACTGAGCCATCTGCAGCAGTGTCAAGTATGTCTCTGGTTGTCTCTACCTGATACGGTCCTTCATCAATTGACTTGAGAATGTTAACTCCATTTTCCTTACCAAGACAGTACAATCTGATGCATTGAGCCCAAGAGTCGTAGTCAGTTCTGTCAAGCATGGGTGGACGTCGTAGTCCTTGGGGAGAGTTATGCCATAACCTTCTGATGAGTTGGTTTTCTGAGTCACGCTTTAGTTACGGCGTAATGTGAGAGATGATTTACGCCGTAACTTCTTCAAAGTCAGCATACTATGATAAATCTTTGATATTTCTCCAATTCCGCGTCTCTTTAGCTCCAATGCTCGTAATTTACCTGAAAGTGGAAAACAAGCGTAGATCCATATAAATGATATAAATTACAAGCATTATTGGGGGAAATTGACACTTAATATTTAGGACTATTTGATGTTATCAACAGGAATTGAGAAAAGATGTTTTTTCCAGAAACAAGACCGAAGATGCTCACGAGCATAATGAAAATGTCTTGTACATAGCGAGTCTTTCCAACATTCCTTGAGTTTCTCACGATGCTGTTATGCTCCGAGTGTTTCCTATGACACTCACGGGAGCCGCAAAAAGATGGATTGATCGGTTGCCCGCATGAACCATTAGCACATGGGATCTCCTTAAGAGAGTATTTATTCAACTTTATTGCCCCCTTTCTAAGACAATAAAACAACTAGAAGAGATCCACAATTTCAAGAAAGATGGTGACGAGACATTGTACCAAGCTTGGGAAAGGTACAATGATCTCCTTTATAGGTGTCCTACTCATGACCTCAATAAGAAGCATATGGTCAACTTCTTCTACAAGGGTATCAACATTACAACAAGATAAATGCTTGACTCTCAAAGACCGATCCCTGAGATGACTCCCATTCAAGCCCTTGACGCTATCCAAGACATGGCTGACCATTTGCAGAAATGGCACGATGGAGGCAGCAGTAGAAGCATGGGAGGAAGTTTGGACGGTATCGCGACTATCACTAATAAACTTGAAAGCCTTTGCAGGGATATGAAGAAATTGAAAAAGAATGTGCATGCTATTCAAGTAGGATGCGGAACTTGTGGAGGAGCTCACCTAGCCAAAGATTGTCCATTGAACGAAGAAGATGAAAAAGCTGAGAAAGTCAAGTATCGTGAAAGTAGGCCTTTTCAAGGGAACAATGGAAATAATGTGAAGATCGTTGTAAGCTCGAGATTGTTTAGATCTAATCTAGGAGGAATTAATAACAAAGTTGGAATATTCAAACAAAGAATCAATTGTTATTAATAAGGTTTTTCATCATTATCATACATAACATTATACAAGCCTCAATTCTGCTTGATCAATAGTAAAACGTGTTATACCTAACAATAACAAGGAATCAAAGATCCTTGAGGCTAAAACCAAAACAACCTAGACGTCTACATCTTTTTTATGCACACTAAAAACACACGCCCTATGTCTCTTTATATACTAGAGATATTAGGGTTTACAAAGACTCATAATTGTATTAGGAAACAAATCTTTCCTAATCTTTTTCTTTTTCTTTTTAAACAAGTCTTCTAGAATCCTCCATCTTTTTGTAGAATATCTTCTTTGTCTTTTAATTCCTTGTAGTTTCATCTTTACTTCATTCTTCATTAATTGTTTTGTATCTATCAACTCAATATAAATCCCAACAATCTTTCCCTAGTTGATAATTACAAAACATTCTCCTTGGTCTTCCATGATTGAAACACACTTCCCTTTAAGATCAAATCGTGTGAACTTAAATAACATGTCGTACCACCAAGGATGTTCAAGTTGCAAAACTTCTATGTACTTCTTCTGTGGAAAACTAGAAAGGGGGGGGGGGGTTGAATAGTTTTGCCGATTTTAAGTTAGTTTCTAAAAACTTTAGATTCGATGTTATGTGAAATCGTATGTATGAAGATAAAGTATATATCTAAGAGTAATGCTAGTAAAGAAAGTAAAGTAAGGGATAGAAATGACACAACCGATTTATAGTGGTTCGGCTACAAGGACACGTTCCTTGCCCTACTCGACTCCCCGAGTCACCTACTCGAGAGTTCAAGCACTATGTCAACAAACTCCTTCAACTTGGTGGAGAAGCCTTCACAACGTTGCTTACACCTTTTTCTGGTACAAAGCTAAATACCGAGTCCGTAACACGGAGGACCAAACCAACACGACTATTACACAACAAATATGTGAAATATCAAATACAAGATCTTTGCTACAGAAATCTTGTGGAGGAACAAATCAATCAAGGACCCCTTGCTTGGATGACTTGTAGAATGCTCGTGATGTCGCCTTAGAGAAGGACCTATATGAGAATCACAATAGAAGAAAGAAGAACAACTCTCTAGATCAAGTGATCTTTTGTTAGAAGAGTGTAAGAATATATGAGAGAGTTAGTAAGAAAAGGGGTGAGTAAAAATGAAGAAATGGCTCTCTATTTATAGGAAAAATCTTGCCACTGTTGCACGGATCCCACGGATCCCTTGCTTAAGGGATCCGTCTAGTGTAACTCCAGGGATCCGTGGGACGCTCCTCTTTGCCCATGGGTTTTTGGGTTATGGGTCATGGGTCATGGGTTATGGGTTAGTCCATGGTTATTTATTTAGATACAATGTATCTAATAGATGCAATAAATCTAGTCAATGGATCATGGGTTAATACCATGGGTCATGGGTTGTGGTTTTTACCCATCCTAATCAACTATTACAACAAATGATTTATTACAACAATTTGTATTAAATGAATATATGTAAATGCTTTATAAAAATAACATGTATCCTTATAATTTTACTTATGATAACATTATATTTGTTATCAACAAAACACAAAGAGATCGCTAAGTATTAATAAACGTTTTTACGGTTTATTTGTATTAACAATCTCCCCCTTTTTGTTGATGACAAAACATAATGTTATGATGAGTAAAATTTAAGATTAGATGTATGTTTTGAAAGCTTAAGTTTTACTTCTTCTCCCCTTTTTTGTCGAAACAAAAAGTTACCCGAACGAAGAAATAAAGTGTGGAAAAATAGTCCACATATCTCTAACTCCCCCTTGATGGTAGCTCCCCCTAGCATGGGGCGTCAAGTGAGTAAAAAAATCCTACAAAGAAAGGGTTAGTAGTAACATGCATAAATAATCTTGTGATTGACGATAATCAAGATTGGGAGCCAAGGTATGTAAACAAGGCCTTGTAATAAGACAACATTATGTAGTGGTATTTATGCCACATACAAGTATGTAAAAGTAAGAACAAGACTTGTTCAAAAAATAATGACTCAAAACAAAAATACTAAAAGTAATAAAGATGATTCCTTCCATGCTTGCATAAGGTTATGGATGGAAGTTTTGGTGAGTAATGATGTTGATGCGATCAAGGATAAGGTTAAGTATGACTTGAATTTCTTCCCTAATTTCTATTGCAATATCCCTAGTGGATTGGCAATGTTCACAATGTAAGTGATGTGGGTAATGAGTGCGGAAGTTTTCCGGGTTACTTTGATTTGTGAGATGCGGAAGTTGTGGTGGAAAAGTTGGAAAATACGGATCAAAGTCCGGAATGTTTGGAAGTGGTGGTGGAAAAGAACCTAGATGTTCTTGTAACACAATAGGAGCTAAAGGTGGTGAGGTTTCAAGGTCTTTGAAAATTGTGTTTGGAGAAGTTGGAGGTGTCAAAAAGACTAGTTCTTTTTGCTTGCTTTGTTGAGATCTTGTTGGAGTCTTAAGGAGTTCCAAAAGAGTGATCTTAGGTGGGGATTTGATGGGTGATGATGTTGGTGTACTTGTTGGTGATGAAGGAGGTGCTATAATGGAAGCATCTTGTGGTGAATGAGTGGTTGGTGATGAACCATTTGAAGATAGTTTTGCTAAGCAACAAGGTCGGATGCTAATACGTGCGGTTTTTCTAGATTTGGCTGGTGGTACTTTGGAAGGTGGGAGGACAAAATTTTGAATTTCTTGAAAGGGATTGTTTTCACTAGGTGATTCATCTATATTGGAAGATCTTTTGGATGACATGATGATGTTTTGTTTGTGAGGTTGAGAGTGATGAATATGCAAGCATTTTGGGAATCCTATTTATAGAAAAATAATGCATTGTAATGAATGCTTTACCCAAAATGTGGATTAAAATCTAATTATTAGATATGAATTTAAGGCATGTGATCATGAGAACACAAGCATTAAGTAACATACTCCCAAAAAAATGATAAAAATAATGAAAATACTGAAGTTTTCATCCAAATTGAGAAAAAAAAATAGAAGATAAAATTAGCTTATGTCTCACGGATCCCACGGATCCTTCCCTTGAGGGATCCGTCCAGCATTAAGGCTGGGATCCGTGGTACTACTGATTCAGGAAGCTCAAAATTTTCCTTATGGAAACATTTGTGCCTAGTGTGTGCCTATATGCAAACCATTTGGAGTTGCGGTTATCTCGACTCCTAAAAAGAAAATAAAAACAAACTAGAAGTGAAAAAAGCACATTATTATGTGACATAACCCGAGTGATCCTAATTCATTGTTGCTTAAATGAATGTACCCGAAAACACATATTAGTTATGTGTTCTCTTTAGCATTCAAAAAACATGAGATGCAATGAAAACGGGTTTTTACTTTGTATTAATAATGAAAAAGCGATTTATCCTAGACGTGAGAAGTGGCTTTTATGAAAGTGATACGGGAAGAGGTATTTTTTTAGAAAAAACTTTGAAAAGAGATTTCTTTGTGTAAATAAAACGTTTATTCCTTAAAAAATAGGTATGCACTTACGTGTTTGCAAGAGGTACTTGTCTTGAAAAATAAGAGAAGACTATGAAAGTACGAGTTATAAGTAAAAACTTATCTTGGGTTTTGAAAATTCCCGTATTGCTTGTGAGTTGTGCGTGAAATAGTGATCCTAGACTCAGAAAGAAGAAGGCTAGTGTTTACATGCCTTGTAGAGTTTAAAAGCAAATTACGACGATTGTTCCATGAGACCAAGACCAAGACGAAGTAGGTTGAATTGTTCCCGCTTCAACGGTTTGGTAACGACGTCGGCTATGTTGTCTTCGGATGCTACTTTCTCAATAGAGATGTTCCCCTTTTGAACATTGTCTCTTAAGAAGTGATGACGAATCTCTATATGCTTGGTGCGAGAATGCAATATCGGATTCTTGCTTAAGTCGATGGCACCTTTGTTGTCACATAGAATGGCTATGTCACTTAGATGAATGTCGTATTCAACTAACGCTTGTTTCATCCATAGTGCTTGTTGGCATGCTTTGCCGGAGGAGACATATTTGGCTTCGGTTGTTGATATGGCCAATGCCGTTTTCTTCTTTGAGAACTAAGATGTTAAACAACATCCCATAAAAGTACATACCCCACTAGTACTTTTTCGGTCAACATAATCACCTGCATGGTCAGAATCTGCATATACAATTGTTTTTACCCCCATAACCTTAGGATACCATAATCCTAATTGAGTCGTACCCTTAATGTACCTAAATATCCTTTTGACGGCTTCTAGATGTGATGTTTTAGGATCTTCTTGAAACCTAGCACATAGACAAATACTAAACATGATATCCGGCTGACTAGCCGTGAGGTAGAGAAAACTACCAATCATGCCACAATATTTTGTGTTATCAACGGATTCGCCATCTTCATCTTTTGTGAGTTTAGTGTCGGATGACATTGGTGTCCTAATGGGTTTTGACTCTTCTAAACCGAATTTCTTTAACATCTCCTTAATGTATTTAGATTGTTTAAAGAAGATACCATCTTCTACTTGTTTGATTTGTAGACCAAGAAAGAAGCTAAGTTCTCCCATCATACTCATCTCGAACTCGTCATGCATGATTTTAGAGAAATCATCACACATGTCTTGACAAGTAGATCCGAATATAATATCATCTACATATATTTGAACAATGATTATATGTGACTCTCTTTTCTTAGTAAAAAGTGTGTTATCAACTAACCCCATGGTGTAGTTGTGTTTGATTAAGAATGACTTGAGTCTATCATACCAAGCTTTTGGAGCTTTTTTAAGACCGTAAAGGGCTTTCTTTAACTTATACACATGCTTAGGTTTTTCAAAATCGATGAAGCCCGGAGGTTGAGCTAAATATACTTCTTCATTAATAAAACCATTTAGGAAAGCACTTTTGACATCCATTTGATAACGCTTAAGATCATTAGCACAAGCATAAGCAAGAAGTATTCTTATAGACTCTAATCTAGCCACGGGGGCATAGGTCTCATCAAAGTCTATTCCTTCTTGTTGATTATACCCTTGGGCAACGAGTCTAGCTTTGTTTCTAGACACTACACCGTTTGCATCTAACTTGTTTTTATATACCCATTTGGTTCCTATTATGGTTTGATTACTAGGTGGACGGACAAGTGTCCAAACATCGTTATAAACAAATTGATTTAACTCTTCTTGCATAGCCATTACCCAACTTTCATCTTTTATGGCTTCTTGTGTATTCTTAGGTTCTATGGTTGAGACAAAACAAAATAGGCTACTTTGGTTTTGTACTTGAGACCTTAAGGTTCTTTCGTTTAACTTTCCTATGACCTTATCTACGGGGTGATCTTTGGACTCTTTAATATTTATGACTTCATCATTTAAAGTTTCTTCTTCTTCGTTTATCTTTTTCTTTATTACAATGGCTTCACTCTCGACAATCTCGTCATCGACAAGAGGTAGAGTAGGTTTGGGTGGACTCTCATCAAATTTTACGTTTAATGACTCTTCAACCTTCATTGTTTCTTTATTTAATATGACGTAAGCTTTGGTATTAGGAGAGTAACCTAAAAAGATACCTTCGGTTGATTTATGATCAAATTTTGTAAGGTAATCTTTAGTGTTAAGTAGAAAACATTTGATACCAAAGACTCTAAAGTGGTCTAACGTAGGCTTTTTGCCTCGAAGTAACTCGTATGGAGTTTTACCTAAAAATGGTCTAATTAAGACTCGGTTAAGTATGTACGTTGAGGTATCAATGGCATTGCACCAAAACTTTTGAGGTATGGATTGCTCATTTAGCATGGTGCGACTCATTTATTGTAGGGTTCTATTCTTTCTTTCAACTACCCCATTCGATTGTCGAGTGCGAGGAGCCGCGAAGTTGTGAGTAATACCATTAGCGTCACAAAAGGCTCCAAATTGCACTTCATTATCGAATTCCCTACCATGATCCGTTCTAATTGACACTATAGGACTTCCTAATTGTCTTTGGATTTTCTTACTTAATATTTCAAAGTTATTGAACGTTTCAGTTTTGTTCTTTAAGAATTTAGTCCATGTGTACCTAGAGTAATCATCCACAATAACCAAAGTGTAGTAGTTACCTCCATAACTTTGGATAGCGGATGGACCAAATAAATCCATGTGTAGTAATTCTAGACACTTAGTTCTAGATACTATATTTTTAGCTTTGTGACTAGCATGGACTTGTTTTCCTACGTTACAAGCATCACAAAAGTGATGTTCATATTTTAGTTTTGGTAGATCTCTTACTAGATCTTTGGATGATAGCGATTGAAGAAGTTGCATGTTGGCATGACCCAATCTTCGATGCCATAAGGTCGGAGTATCATCCATAGAAGTAAGACAAAGTTTGTCTTTAGGTTCATTACCAATTTTAATGACATAGACTCCATGTTTCCTAATTCCTCTACCTATGGTGATATCGTTTTTCAATATCTTACTACCGGTTTCGTTAAAAAGTACGTTGCACTTTTTGTCACATATTTGCCCTATACTTAAGAGGTTAAAGTTTAGGTTTTCTACGTGACACACATCGTTGATGGTTAGAGATTTGTTAGAAATCGTACCTTTACCGATGATTTTTCTTTTGCTATTTCCAAATACCACATTTCCTCCATTGAAGGATTCATATGTGGAGAATAAATCCTTATTGCCGGTCATGTGCCTCGTGCACCCGCTATCCTTGATCCATTCATCCATATCTAGGTCGACCTTTAAGCACACCTAAGAAAACAATTAACTCAAAAGTTTGGTCCCCATTTGTTCATGGGTCCATTAGTGTTAAACATTCCATTCATGTTAGACATATATGGATAGGGTGAATATGCATTCCATGATGCAAAATTTTGAAATGGAAAGCCATTTTGCATATTTGGATTCCATCCCATTTGATGGTTACTTCTCGGATAAACATTATTAGGTCTCCTAGATGTGTTCGGTTTTGAAAATGATGGACCTTTGTTTCTTGTAAAACTTTGATTATATCTTGGAGGTGGTTTTCTAATGGTAACATGAGTTGGTTTCTTCTTATTAACAATAACAAAATCAGTTCTAGATGAAGAAGCTAAATTATTACCACTGTTTGCTTCAGCAGACCCACGGGTCCCTGGCTATACACTAGCCGGTTCCCTTTTTGTGGGATCCGTGGGATCCGCGACAACAGTGGTTTGTTTTTCTAGTGCCTTTACGAATTGTGTTTCTTTGTTTTCACTAGTTGACGCATTAAGTTCTTGAAAACCTAGAACTTTTTGGTTGTTTCCTGTTTTAACACTATCCAATATTATATCTAAGGTATTAGTGTTCATTCTAGAAATCTTAGAGTCTAGATGATCAACTAGTGTTTGAAGTTGAACGCAAAGTTCACATTCGCCACTTGCTATCTTCCCCTTTTCTATACGTTTTAATTTTGCCTTTAACTCTATGACTTCCTTTTCAAAACGTTGATTTTGGTTTTTTAAAAACTTGTTTTTGTTGATTACTTTTAAACTAATTTTGCAAAGTTTATCATATTCATTATGCAATGAGTCATCATCTAGTGATGAGCTACTATAGTATTCGTGACATACCTCGTCATTTGCCATGAGACAAATTTCTTCGTCCTCCTCCTCGCTCATTCCCCATGAACCGCTCACGAATGCCTTTTGATCATCGCGTTTGGGACACTTACTAATAAAGTGGTTTGGGTCCCCACATTTAAAGCAAGCGCGATTATCCCTTGCCTTCTCGTCCTCTTTGCTTTTCCGGAATCCTTTCTTGTCGTCATATGGTTGTTTGACGTATCTTCCCTTCCTTCTAAAGAAATTTTTGAAGTCCCTTACCGCCATGGCATACTCCTCTTCATCACTATCCGAAGAGGAGTCATCTTCATCGCTTGAGACCTTCTTGGCTTTAAGGGCAAGAGATTTGTGCTTCTCTTTCACTTTTGAGGCTTCGAAATCTTTAGCAAGGACAATCTCATAGACCTTTAAGTTGTCTATGAGTTCATCAAGGGTGAGGATTGTCAAGTCTTTTGATTCTTCGATTGCCGTCACCTTAGATCTCCACTCAGATGGAAGTGCCCTTAGATATTTCCTAACATGATTACGGCTAGAAAAATATTCATCAAGTGCTTGTAAAGATGTAATTATAGTATTAAAATTAGCAAAAGAATGATTTATAGTTTCCTCATCCGATATTGAAAATTGTTCATATTGTTGAACAAATAAATCTATTTTATTGTTTTTCACTTGTTGATTACCTTGATGAGTTACAACTAAAGAATTCCAAATTTCTTTAGAGGTTTTAAGCATGGAGATTCTTTCGAATTCCTTTTTGGGTAAAGCATTATATAAAACCATTTTAGCTTCACTATTTTTGGAAAGCTTTTTCTTAATCTCATCGGTGAGTTTATCATGAGGTATGTTAACTAAAATTCCATTTTTATCTTTTGCAATGGCTTCAAAATCGCCTTCAACAATGATGTACCAAAGATCAATATCTTTAGACTTCACATACGTTTCGAATCTATTTTTCCAAGATATAAAACCATTAGTTTCAAGTAGTGGAGGTAGTTGCATGGATTGCCATTCCTTGTAATTTTCAGAACCTATAGTGATCAAAAAGTTTTTAAAATACGGTTTACTTTAAAACTTTTATAAACTTAGCTCTTGATGCCAAATGTGGAAAACTAGAAGGGGGGAGGGTTGAATAGTTTTGCCGATTTTAAGTTAGTTTCTAAAAACTTTAGATTCGATGTTATGTGAAATCATATGGATGAAGATAAAGTATAGATCTAAGAGTAATGCAAGTAAAGAAAGTAAAGTAAGGGATAGAAATGACACAACCGATTTATAGTGGTTCGGCTACAAGGACACCTTCCTTGCCCTTCTCCACTCCCCGAGTCACCTACTCGAGAGTTCAAGCACTATGTCAACAAACTCCTTCAACTTGGCGGAGAAGCCTTCACAACGTTGCTTACACTTTTTTCTGGTACAAAGCTAAATACCGAGTCCGTGACATGGAGGACCAAACCAACACGACTATTACATAACAAATATGTGAAATATCAAATACAAGATCTTTGCTACAGAAATATTGTGGAGGAACAAATCAATCAAGGACCCCTTGCTTGGATGACTTGTAGAATGCTCGTGATCTCGCCTTAGAGAAGGACCTATATGAGAATCATAATAGAAGAAAGAAGAACAACTCTCTAGATCAAGTGATCTTTTGTTAGAAGAGTGTAAGAATATATGAGAGAGTTAGTAAGAAGAGGGGTGAGTAAAAATGAAGAAATGGCTCTCTATTTATAGGCAAAATCATGCCACTGTTGCACGGATCCCTTGCTTAAGGGATCCGTCTAGTGTAACTCCAGGGATCCGTGGGACGCTCCTCTTTGCCCATGGGTTTTTGGGTTATGGGTCATGGGTCATGGGTTATGGGTTGGTCTATGGTTATTTATTTAGATACAATGTATCTAATAGATGCAATGCATCTAGTCAATGGATCATGGGTTAATACCATGGGTCATGGGTTGTGGTTTTTACCCATCCTAATAAACTATTACAACAAATGATTTATTACAACAATTTGTATTAAATGACTATATGTAAATGCTTTACAAAAATAACATGTATCCTTATAATTTTACTTATGATAACATTATATTTGTTATCAACAAAACACAAAGAGATCGCTAAATATTAATAAACTTTTTTACGGTTTATTTGTATTAACCTTGTTAATACAAATAAGCCGTAAAAACGTTTATTTATATTTTACGATCTTCTAATGTTTTGTCGATAACAAACGTAAAATCATTTTAACGAAACAAATAAAATACGTAAATAGTTTGATTCAATAGTTTTCTAACACACTAACGTTTTCACATAAAACACTAAAACAAGTATAAGTGATTTTATGATTTTGATACATATGTACAACAACTAGTGTTTACATATTGGGCTAACATATACTTAACTAAGTATATACTAAAATGGGTAAAAACAAGTTTATACTAAAATGGGTAAAAACAAGTATATACTAAATGGGTAAAAACTAGCAAATGGTATTGACCTATAACCCATGGTTTTATACAAATCACTTAACCAAGTTCAATGTATTCTAGAGATACATTGTATCTAGAAAGAAACCCATGGATCAACCCATAACCCACGACCCATGACCCATAACCAAAAATACCCATGGGCAAAGAGGAGCGTCCCACGGATCCCTAACCTTACGCTAGCCGGATCCCTTGTGGGAGGGATCCGTGGGATCCGGGGAATAGTGAAATTTCTCCTCTATAAATAGTGAGCCATTTCTTCCTTTTGGCTCACCACTTTCACACATACTTTCTCCAAGTATTATATATCTTTAACCACAGATCCAAGAGATCTATGTAGTTTGTCTTTTGTTTTTGTGTGATTCTCTAGGTTCCTCTTAAAGGCGAGATCACCACTTCTTGAAGTCGAGCAAGCTCAAGTCCATGAGTTTCCATACTTCGATAGTTCTTTCTTCCTCCATAGATGTTGTGTTGAAGACATTAGTGAAGGATGCCGAAAGTGTCAAGACGAAAGCTTTAGTGAAGGGTGCCTATCGTACGTGTCAAAAACATTAGTGAAGAATGTTAAAGGTGTCAAGACGAAGGCATTAGTGAAGGGAAGCGTTGTGTCAAAGGCATTAGTGAAGGATGCCTAAGAATCAAATCAAGTGGCATTAGGGAAGAATGCCTAGGTCGTATAATCGATGAGGTGCATCGTTATACATATAAGTATTTATTTATTTCCAAATATGGTGATATCCTTGATAGTGTTGTAACAAGGAGTGGATCTCCTTGAGATTAGGTATTGTGCTGTGATGGTTAGTAGTTGCTCCATTGTAATGGAACTAGGTGCTTAGCCTAGTACCTAATAAAGGGTAGGCGATGTTGTGATAGGATTAGTTCTCCTTGGTGTGAAATAACTCGGTGGTTAGCCTAGCACCGTATAAAGGGTAGGCGACGTTGTGTTAGGTGTGGTTCGCCTTAGTGTGAAAGAACTCGGTATTTAGCTTTGTACCGGAAAAAGGTGTAAGCGACGTTGTGAAGGCTTCTCCGCCATAAGGAGATTGGTGTAGTGTTTACGAACTCTCGAGTAGGTGATTCGGGGAGTGGAGTAGGGCAAGGAAGGGGTCCTTGTAGCCGAACCACTATAAATACTTGTGTTGTGGTGATGTGCTTCTTACTCTTTATCTTTCATTACACGTTTATATATCTATCTATCAACGTCCAACATAAACAACCAAATAGATTGACATAAATCGATCTAAATATTTAAAAGGAAGTTTTTAATTGGTAAAACTATTCACCCCCCCCCCCCCTTCTAGTTTTCCACAATTGGCATCAGAGCTTCGTTACCAAGTTTTTTAGAGTATGTTGTACTTTAAAAACTTGATACGATCCGTGTATGTTTGAAAACTACAAAGAATGATTTTTTTTTCATGTTTTAAAAATAATTATAATGTTTATTGTTGGACAATGATAGAATGTTCTAACATTTTCCTTGTGAAGTATTCTCCATACTTGGATTAAGGGTTACCAAGAAAATCATGAAGAATCTATCTAAATATTTCTTTTCGCAAAAAGAATGTTTAGTATTGTCTTTCTCACAACATGAATCTGGAGATTTCAAGAAAATCACAAAGCAATTCATCTAAATACTTCTTTTCTTAAAAAGAATATTTAGCAAAGGTATGATCGCTAATAATTTACTTTTTATTATTATTAAAATCTTAGTCGCATGATTTATATCTATTAGTAATTACTTAGTAGTTATCTATATTATAGTCATCATCATGAATAGTATTCTTCGACTAATTTGTATAGACTACGCTACCAACTCGTAATAATGATATCTTGGTTATTCGATAGCCTCAATCATTATTCATCACAAAGGGTTTATTGACACTTTATCTATGTCAATAAATATCCATGTGAAACTTCTTATATTATGATAAAATGGGATTTTATTATAATGTTTGAAAAGCTTCCCATGAATTATTACTAATTCTTAAAAAGGGAACCACGTCTAATAGGAATAGTATTAAATCTTCAAAACCTCAAATCACAAGTTTTAGAGCCTTAACATCAAAACACTAGGCGTTTTAGAACACCCAAACCAAAGTTATCAAGGAATGTTTGAGCTGATTTTTGTTGTCATGCCGGATCCCTGCGTTTACACTAGCCGGATCCCAAATGAGAGGGATTCGCGGGATCCGTGCAACAGAAGACAGCATAAGTTAAAGAATGATCACTGTCGATGTTCCACAATTATATTCACCTCAAAGACTCACGAACAAGAACTCATCTACTGTTCAAAGGAGCAATTTGATCATTTCTCTCAAGCTTAACAATCACTTGTGTAAGTATAATCTTCACTACATTGTTAATTTAATTCCTTGATTTCTAGGATTACAATTTCTTCATCTTTAAGAGTTGGGTTCAAATGGGTTTATCATAATTTGTCACCACATTGTTTTCTAAGATAATCTAAATCAAAGAATTAACATTGTTAATACAAATTAAACACATTTCTTGAATTCAACAAAGATGATGAGAGCAAAATTGTGATCAAACCCTCTAGGTTACTATTCACAATTAACACCACATTGTGGTTGTATTGTTTAGGAACAATCATGCCAAGCAACAAGCAACAAGATTACCAAGACACCGCTCACTACATACCCATGTACCATAGGAAAGATGGACTAAGTTCGGACGATAGGAAAGCCTTTAAGTTGCTTGAAAGGAGACTCTTTCACGAAGGTAGAGTTGTTGATCCATCATTTCTTGCAAATACCGACATAAGGGAAGTGTTTGGAACTATTGGGTTTGATTGTTTATTGGACATAAACGAGCAAATTTGCCCAGTCTTTGTGCTTGAGTTCTACAAAACAATGGGGATAATTAGAAATGATAATGGGTCCATCTCAATTGAATTTACCATAAATGGACATGAGTACACTCTTTCGCTTGAGGAGTTTGGAAGAATAATAGGGGTTCCATATGATGGTGTTTGCATGTATTCTAACGAGTGGTCGTTGGAGGAGATACACTCTATGGTTGATCATCACAAAATTTATCACACAATAATCCCGGAAGCAACCACGGTGAGGGACACCGTGTTTATGCCAAGAGCATCTCCATCAAGGGTTACTAGGAAGTCGAAAGTGATCAATATGGATCCTTTCCAAATGGAGCTCTCGGAGATGTACGGGTTGTATAGGAAATGGGAAGACGTGATAAGGGAGAATGTGGTGTGCCTAGTAGGAAACAAGGATCACCCCAACGCATATCTAAGCTTCATGATCTATTTCCTAGTGACCGAGACTCGCTTTAACATTGCCTACTACATGATCAAGAGAATGGCAAGTGTAAGAAGCATGGACAAGATGGTGCTCCCGTATGCAATGCTCCTAACTCGTCTTGCCAAATTCATCTTTGCATTAGATCCTTCTCCACAATCCTATGATCATAGCTTTTGCAACAAAGTTATGGTACCATTAACCGAGGGTAGAACAACAAGGTTTATGGTGGAAGGCAAGAGGCCTCACCCACCCACGGATTCCTCGGATGAAAGGGAGAGACAAGGAGGAGGTGAAGGAAGTGGTAGCAACCCACTCGGAAATACCTATCTTGACCCCTTGGACTACATTAACCAATTGCCAAACATTCCTAATGAATCACCCGAATGGCAACAAACCCAGGGAATCTTCAAGTGCTTTGCCAATTTCTTGAAGAAGAAGAAGTGAAGATGGTATGATAAAGAGTGGAGTACGGGCGAGGACGTGAAGGAGAAGAGAAATGAGGTAAGATCATAGACCTAAAATTGTGAAGAACAATTTCAAACAATGGGTTGTAACACTTAAACAATGCTTATGTAGAATAGTGTAGTAGGTAGGTCTTGTCATATCTTGGCACTAAACAATCGTAACTTAGGAACTTGTAGAATGAGATTTTACGACTCCTTGAAAATATTCAAGCAGTCATCGTCACTCATTTTAGGAACTTTTAACTCTTCCTACTTTGCTATGCATTATATTGGTTGTGCTCTTGCATTTAGTCCCTATAAGAACAACTAGGAGAAGCATTTACTAAAAAGTGCAAAGTTGCACATTTGCTTAAAGCCTTCTGATCTGCAGTAGGCGGATCCCAGCATTTGAACTAACCGGATCCCTCCCATAATGGAACCGCGGGATCCGTGACCTCTGATAAGCAATACAGACTTGCTTACATCAAAATAGCTTACTAGATCACCTCACACTAGTCAAACATAAGATACTAGAGCCAACTAAGTCTTCCTCAAATAGTTGAAAGCCTCACACTCATCCATGGCTTACCTAAGATATATTTCAAAGTGTTTTTTGATTTATCAACTCATCAAAACTCACCATAATTCCGCTCCAACACTCACACATTATCTATCACACCTGATAGCACTTAGTTGGGTATATCCATCAATTTTAGCAAATTGATCTTAATCACTTTTTGACTCAAAATTAGGCTCAAAACTAGTTTTTCATTTTTTCTTTATTTTTAAAGATTTTAGTAATTTTTTCTTAGATCATCATCTGACTTCTAGGATTTATTACCACCATTTCTCCATATCAAATTAAATGGTATCCTTGTCAAACACATAGTTAGACTACCTAAAATCAATTTTCTTACCCAAAACCATCATTAAGCACCATCACTCATTATGGTTGAGGATTTGAGATATCCAATAGCTAAAGACTTCAAAATTAAGTCAAAACCTCGAAATCCATTAATAGAAAACCTTAAAAAAGCATAATCATTTCACCTAGAACCTGCCTGACAGCCGGATCCCTGGTCTTTAACCAGACGGATCCCTTCTAAGAGGGATCCGCGGGATTCGTAGCTGCAGAAAGCCTAAATCCGCTTCCATATTCAATTTTAAGTCACCTTTGGTTATCTAACCACTTTTAGCATTCATTTATTATCATCCTAGAGCTGATCAAAATCCTAAGAGCATGCTTAATCCTCTAAGTGGCCAAGAATTTAATTTCCTAAATTCAAATTATCCTTTATAAACCAAACAACCTTAGGATTAAGGCACCATTCTCACTTACCTTTCAAAAATCAGCAACTAGAAGTTTATATTAGCATCATCATCACTATGACTAAGGCTCTTAGCAACAACTCTTCAACCATAGGATCATCCAAAAGAAAGGGTCAAATGATCCATGAAATCTCATCCATCGAAACATCTCCCATTAGAGATAATAATACTAGAATCCCACCTCATCAAACTCATCCAACAAATGCTAAAAGAACTGCAAGGATTAGCATCAAACATTTCGGACTAGAAAAAGGATCATCTAGTTCAAAACCAAACATGGCTAGTTCTAGCAAGCCATCAAAACCCTCATTCCTTGAGCATGGACTACACTCCTTGAATGAGCCTCTCTCTCACCCAAACATCTACTCATTGGATCATTCACCACCAAGAACCTCTCATTCACCAACCTTTTCATTGAATAGGGAACCACCAACAACACCAACTAGTCCATCATGGGAGACAAGGAACAACCTTGATCATATGGAAGAATTTCCATTACCACCCTCATTTTTAGAACCTCATCCCACTTCTCAAAATGAAGACCCACAATCACACATAGAGCCTCCTCAAAATATCCATTCCCTTCAGGTTCCAAACCAAGACAATGATTGTCCAAATTGTCTAATCACTCAAGGACTTGTTCAAGAAGCACGAAATGAGATACATTTCATGTTTAATCATCTTCTTGCAAAGTTGGATCAAATCAACAAGTCCACTCATCCATAGACTCAAGCACATTGTCGCATTTTAAAGTCTAGTAACTAGTTAGTATTAAGTAGTATTTGTATGGCCTAGTTCATTCTCTTAGTTTTAGAGATTTGTTTGATTATCTCTTGTTTTATTGAATGAATATTTATATGCCATGATTATTTTGTGCTTGTTACATTGTACACATATCTCATCTCCTCATTAGCATTGATTGGCACATTCTCATTGCTGAAGAAACTGTCAACAGACAACCGGATCCCTCTAAAATGCCTAGCCGGATCCCTCCAAGAAGGGAACCGTGGGATCCGTGTTACAGAAGCACAAATTACTACTAACTTGAGTTTTATTTGCATGAAATTATGCACTATACTCTTGTTTTCTAACCTTTACTTTGTATATTTTCAAAGTACACATGAAGTTTTTGACACCATAAATCTAGGGGGAGCTTTGTGTCAAACGACATTGCAAAATCACTTGCAACTTAATCCGCTTTTGGATTATACTTCATGACACCCCATTGCAACTTTGCAATCTTCAAGGGGGAGCACGTTTTCGTCACTTAGACGAACCATTTGCAAACATATTTGCAAACACATTAGTTTATTTACGTTATATACTTGAAGCCCTATCAAAGGGATGGACTCGTCAAGGGGGAGTTAAGACGAGTACCATTCCCGTCACTTGCTCTCTTTATATTTTCTCTTACAATTTTTTCTTACAAAAATTTTGTTAGTTTACACTTTTTGTTTCGACAAAAAAGGGGAGAAGAAAGTAAAAACTACTAATTCAAATTTGCTACGAATTTTAGTTTTTCCTTAAAACAATTTTATGTTTTGTCATCAACAAAAAGGGGGGGATTGTTAATACAAATAAGCCATAAAAAAGTTTATTTATATTTTACGATCTTCTAATGTTTTGTCGATAACAAACGTAAAATCATTTTAACGAAACAAATAAAATACGTAAATAGTTTGATTCAATAGTTTTCTAACACACTAACGTTTTCACATAAAACACTAAAACAAGTATAAGTGATTTTATGATTTTGACACATATGTACAACAACTAGTGTTTACATATTGGGCTAACATATATTTAGCTAAGTATATACTAAAATGGGTAAAAACAAGTTTATACTAAAATAGGTAAAAACAAGTATATACTAAATGGGTAAAAACTAGAAAATGGTATTGACCCATAACCCATGGTTTTATACAAACCACTTAACCAAGTTCAATGTATTCTAGAGATACATTGTATCTAGAAAGAAACCCATGGATCAACCCATAACCCATGACCCATGACCCATAACCAAAAATACCCATGGGCAAAGAGGAGCGTCCCACGGATCCCTAACCTTACGCTAGCCGGATCCCTTGTGGGAGGGATCCGTGGGATCCGGGGAATAGTGAAATTTCTCCTCTATAAATAGTGAGCCATTTCTTCCTTTTGGCTCACCACTTTCACACATACTTTCTCCAAGTATTATATCTCTTTAACCACAGATCCAAGAGATCTATGTATTTTGTCTTTTGTTTTTGTGTGATTCTCTAGGTTCCTCTTAAAGGCGAGATCACCACTTCTTGAAGTCGAGCAAGCTCAAGTCCATGAGTTGCCATGCTTCATCATCATCAAGACAACTGAGGTTCTCTTGTTGATAGTTCTTTCTTCCTCCATAGATGTTGTGTTGAAGGCATTAGTGAAGGATGCCGAAAGTGTCAAGACGAAAGCATTAGTGAAGGGTGCTTATCGTACGTGTCAAAAACATTAGTGAAGAATGCTAAAGGTGTCAAGACGAAGGCATTAGTGAAGGGTGCCAAGCGTTGTGTCAAAGGCATTATTGAAGGATGCCTAAGAATCAAATCATGTGGCATTAGGGAAGAATGCCTAGGTCGTATAATCGATGAGGTGCATCGTTATACATATAAGTATTAGTTTTTTTCCAAGGATGGTGATATCCTTGATAGTGTTGTAACAAGGAGTGGATCTCCTTGAGATTAGGTGTTGTGTTGTGATGGGTAGTAGTTCCTCCATAGTAATGGAACTAGGTGCTTAGCCTAGTACCTAATAAAGGGTAGGCGACATTGTGATAGGATTAGTTCTCCTTGGTGTGAAAGAACTCGGTGGTTAGCCTAGCACCGTATAAAGGGTAGGCGACGTTGTGTTAGGTGTGGTTCGCCTTGGTGTGAAAGAACTCGGTATTTAGCTTTGTACCGGAAAAAGGTGTAAGGGATGTTGTGAAGGCTTCTCTGCCATAAAGAGATTGGTGTAGTGTTTACGAACTCTCGAGTAGGTGACTCGGGGAGTGGAGTAGGCCAAGGAAGGTGTCCTTGTAGCCGAACCACTATAAATACTTGTGTTGTGGTGATGTGCTTCTTACTCTTTATCTTTCATTACACGTTTATATATCTATCTATCAACGTCCAACATAAACAACCAAATAGATTGACATAAGTCGATCTAAATATTTAAAAGGAAGTTTTAAATTGGTAAAACTATTCAACCCCCCCTTCTAGTTTTGTCATTATCCACTAGGAGAAGCTAAGTAGAATCAACTTTTGATTTTGACAACCACGAACCAATATCACACTTTTAATCCAACCTTCCAATGCCTCAAAATACCCTCTATAAAGTACACCAAAACGCTTACTAAAAATGAAATTAAGGCAATAGAAACTTAAACTATCTGTAGTAATAATGACTAGTAGTAGTAAAAACCTTCCCCACAAACGGTGCATGTAAATGATTAAAAACTCGATGATATGCTTCTCCTGAAATCCAAGTGTTAACCATTTCTTGAATCTCCAAATCTGTAGGCTTCTTGTAATGATTACTGTTGAAGAAAACAAAGTATAAAGAACTTAATGTTGAAGTAAAACAACCCAAACTTGTGTTTTATGTCTTGTACTATCCACATGACTCCAAACTCATACTGATGCTATATGAGTAGACCTAATCTAGGATGAATTAATAACAAACTCATACCAATTGTGAAGATCGTTGTAAGATCGAGATTGTTTAGATCCAATCTATGATGAATTAATAACAAAGACAGAATATTCAAACAAAGAATCAATTGTTATTAACAAGGTTTTTCATCATTATCATTCATAACATTCACACTATACAAGCCTCAATTCTACTTGATCAATATTAGAACGTGTTATACCTAACAATAACAAGGAATTAAAGATCCTTGAGGTTAAAACAAAACCAACCTAGACATCTACATCTTTTCTGTGCACACTAAAAATACACGCCCTATGTCTCTTTATATACTAGAGATATTAGGGTTTACAAAGACTCATAATTGTATCAGGAAACAAATCTTTCCTAATCTTTATCTTTTTCTTTTTAAATAAGTCTTCTAGAATCCTCCATCTTTTTGTAGAATTCCTTCTTTGTCTTTTAAGTCCTTGTAGTTTCGTCTTTGCTTTATTCTTCATTAATTGTTTTGTATTTATCAACTCTGTGGAAAACTAGAAGGGGTTGAATAGTTTTACTGATTTTAATTTAGATTTCAAAAGTTTATAATCAATCTTATGTGAATTCTTATGGATGAATAGATAGTACCAAACAATTAATAAAGTAAGTAAAGAATGCAAGTAAAGTAATAGATAGAAAGTAACGACACAAATGATTTATAGTGGTTCGGCTACAAGGACACCTTCCTTGCTGATAAGGATTTAAAACGTACGCTTTTAGGGGGTCATTTAAGCCCTTTTTCGACACATTTTATATCCGTTACTGCTTAATTTCATTTCTTTTTACTTTTTATGTCTTTTGGAAGCAAAATGCTGGAATGAAGCACATTTGGACGAAAAGGAGCAAATACATGAAGAAATGGCAAAGTCAAGATCAAAGCCTCACAAGACTGATCAACAGTACCTGATGGCGTCCCAACCAAAGGGCGACGTCATCCCTCTATGATGACTTGATCAAAACATGCACGCGACGGCTCAGTGGAAATTCTGGTCACATAACCTGACGGCGTCACGCTTTAATTATGGATGGCGTCACTCACAGTTTTCAACTCAGACGGCCCAGATCTAGAATCAAAGACGATGTCCCAACTGAAGACCGACGGCGTCACAACTCCAAGGTGATGCCGTCCCATCGATGACTTGGCCCAGACGAAACCATAATGACGGAAAGTTGGCGTGTCCCATGCAAAATGTGACGCCGTTGTAGTTGCAAATCTATATATAGAATTCGATTTTTCAGTATTTTGAGAGGTAGACGTTTGGAGTAAAAACCCTAAATCGTTTGTAGTCCGAATTGGACAGTATCTTAGGGTCCCATACCCTATTTTACACATCGAGATAAGTTATTTAATCCAAATTATCATTATGTCTACCCTATATTCGATTGATTGTGTGTATGCTTGCTTGTCTATCATGTCTAGCTAAATTTCTTGTGTGTTTGCTTAGATCTATGAAACCTAGTTATTAATTATTGTTAGGTTGTTTCTTATCTTAATTGAAATTGGCTTAGGAGTGCAACTAGGCATCTTCGTTGTATTTAATGCTTGAGTATGCTTTATGATGATATGGTATATGGATGAAATAGCCAAGGCTTGCCGGTTCCGTACGTTGTATATGAGAGATAACCTCCAAGAACTAGGGACTACGCACACCCAACGACCTTTAGGAATACAACGCGTTAAGATAGGGCGTGCCAATTCAACCGACCAATAAAAGATAACTAGAGAGTAATAGTATCTAGGTGAACACATTTTTAATCTGTTGGAATCACTCCTAAACTATATTTTAATTGTTTGTAATCAATATGTAATAGGTTGCTTAATTAGGCTTTTAAGTTAGTATTAATAGCAAGGCTTATATAGAAAGCCCATGAGCCTTGGCCCAAGCCTAATAAGAAGGAAGAGACTAGATGTGTTGCCCTAGCTCCCTTCCCCTATAAATAATGTTGTAAACTCCCATTTGGGAGTTGGTTGTTCACTTTCTCTCAATATCCATGCATAACCTTTCTTAATATCATTCGTGTATTGTGTGCAAGTGTTCATCCGATCACTTCTTACCTTATTTCTAACATATTGATGCTTGTGTTACAATATGGTGACCTAACAGTGGTATCATTCGCCATCTAGTTGGGTGAAACGTTTTGTTTGAAGTTTTGTAGTGATACGCGTAAGTTTTCTCTCGTTCTAAACCTTTCTCACGCATAAAACTTTGATTTTTACACTTGAAAACTCAAGATTCTTATGGGTTAAGGTTTATATAGTGTTAAGGTTTCTAGTTTTTGCAAAAAGTCTCAAACTTTACGTGTTTTACATTGGTTTTGAACTCGTTTTTATCTTGTGTACTCATCTTACGCATAAGCTACAATTTCATCTTGCTTCATCAAGTTTAAAACTTTCTTGTTATTTTGGTGATTTTAAAGCTGTTTCATCATTAAAAACGAGTTTTCAAAACGTTTTAGTGCATACAAATTCATTTTGGTGTATTCTATTGAGTTTACGCATAAGAAAACCCCTTTCTTACGCCTAAGGAAACCCTATTCTTACGCCTAAGGAAACCCTTTTCTTACGCATAAGGAAACCCTAATCCTACGTGTAAGCTTTACGCCTAAGTCAGCAGTTACGCCTAAGCTTCTACGCGTAAGGAATTTTCTTCAACGATCTTCAGAGTTGTTGGTTTACTCAGTGTTTTCTTGCTTGGATAAGCCTGAAAACACTTCGACTTTGGATATTTTTTACACTGGTATAAGTGTAAAGAATTTTTGGGTAAAACCCTAGTTTTATGCCTAAGCATAAAAGCTTACGAGTAAACACTTTACGCCTAAGCATTTTCTATGCATAAGCTTGTCTTACGCCTAAGGAAATATTACGCATAAGGTTCTTACTATTAAGCCTTTGGTTTACGCCTTTACGCGTAAGGTTCATTCTACGCCTAAGCTGGTTTTCTACGCTTAAGGTATTTTTCAACAAACAAAGTTTCATTCGACTACAATGATCCATCATCAACACAAGTAGTATTTAAAAAAAATCAAATTTTTAGGGGAGACTAACGTTCAATTTTTACGCGATATTCAAATTTTGGTTTAACTGCGAAAATTTTGGTCAAAAATTCAAATTTTTTGGCCCAAATTCGAATTTTTCGGGTCAAATTTGGCGTCAAAATTGTCATAACTCAAATTTTTTCTTACAATCTTAAAATTGGATTTTATAGTGAATTTCAAATGGAGAGAAAAAATTTCAAAATTATTTTTGGAGGGAAATTTTAAAAATCACTATATCGGCCTTTTAAGTATGCTGACTTCATAAATCTCCTCACCTTTCATCTTCTGCTTAAAACCTTCATCACCAAACCTTGCTACTGATGATTCTGAAGATGCTGATGCATTTGTGGAATTGAAGGAAGGATGGATGGTTCTGTCTGAGATGTACTCAAAATTTATCAATTCCAAGATTCAGACTTCATCCCGAAATCCATCAGTCGTGCAAGATGAAAGAGTAGATGTACAAGGAATGCTCAAATGGTTGTTAAGAATGTTGTGACCACTTCAAATGTCGGTAATGCGGACAATAAGGTTATAGCATTGGGAAAGCAGGATTACAACAACAGATCAGGGGAAGATATCATACCCATCTATGACACAGAGCCCAACTTTGACAAAGAACAAATGGTTGAGGAAGATATCTTACCCACCTATGACACTGACACAGAACAGATAGTTGAGGTAAATTCTACTGTTGATCATATTCTGCCTTCAAATGCGAAACAACAAACTGAGCAACCTGATTTCAGAAATGAAGGAGAGGTTGACCATTGTGTTGCACAATGTCCAGACAACCATCTCATGTCTGAGCCCTTACTTTTATACAATTCAACTGAAACGTCAAAACAAACTCTTGAATCTGAAAACATTCTTCTCAAAAAGACCATTGCTTAGTTTCAAAAAGATTTTTCAAAACTTGAGGCTCATTGCATCTCTCTTGAACTTAAAATGCAAAACAAAATTTTAAACTCAGAGCCAAATAGTAAATCTTTGAATGAACAAAGTAATCGTGTGGATACATTAGTAAAAGAAAATGAGCATTTAAAGGCTCAAATTCAGCAAAGGGGCTTGCACATGTTGCTTTACAAAACAAACTGAGAAGATTAACTGACAAGAGTGTGGATACTAATTTTGCAAAACAAACAATCTTGGGGAAATCGTCTCTACAACCTTTCAGAAACCAATCAGTAGTTAGACAACCAACTGCATTTAAATCTGAACGTTCAAAATATTCAAAACCACGGTTTCCCTCCCAAGTTGTTGAGGATAATCATTTGTCAAAACCAGTCACTCCACATTCCTGGCCTAAGATAAATGCTTATGTTTCTGTTATACCTGTTTCTGCCAAACCTCATCAAGTGGCTGCAACTGGCCAGTCTAGGATTAGTTCGAAAACAATGTCTAAACCAAGCATCAAAATTCAATATTCAAATGACTTGCACAAGAACTATTATCTAGAAAAGGCTAGGAAAAGGGCACTACTCCGAAAGGATGGAATCTTAGGTTCACGACCTGGTGTATCACCTTCGAGTGTATTACTGAACACTACTTGTAGTAGCAAACCAAAACCTAAGTTAACTCAACAAACAGTTAGAAATAAACCCATTGATCTAAAAGTAAAATGTCAGAAACCTAATAGGTGGATCAATATAGGACACAGACTCTTACCAAAAGAAGTTTCAACATCCCCTAGATCTTACCTTAGATGGATACCAACGGGTAGAGTTTTCAAATCTGTTGGTCTTAGGTGGATTCCTACAGGCAAGATACTAAGTAGTTGCACCATAACATGTGTGAAACCTAGACAAGTCGCATCAAACATGGGAAACTCGCATCCAAGAAATGTACACCGTGACTCAACTCGCATCCAACAATCTCACAAAAACACCACTTTTTAATCCAAAAACAACCCAACCACGATGATTCAAGCCTTCCAAATCAAAACCTAAATACTTATAATGATTCTAAACATAAAAGTACTATCAAAATCCAAACTTTAACATAAGAAATGATCCAAATGATGCAAACTACTCTAAACTCATTCAAACCCAAAAACCTTATGAAAACCACTAGAAATCCAAGAACATGAAAGATGAGTGATCAAACCATGGCTCTTGATACCAATTGTTAGATATTGGTTTTCACAAACACAGAATCAAGCACAAATAAGGTTCGAATGATATAGATTTTAGAGAGAGAAATTAGAAGACGGGATCCTTTCTAGAGAGAGAAAGTAAACAAAAGAAAGAAGGTTAAATTAAGTGAAAGGTCCAACCCTCTACCTTGGAAGGTAGAGGGTATTTATAGTTACATACTATACGTCCTCCTTCGGACTATGGATCAGGAATACAGTGGGTAAAGAAAGAACTATCAACAAGAGAACCTCTATGGATGAAGAAAGAACTATCAACAAGAGAACCTCGGTAGTCATGATGATGACGAAGCATGGCAACTCATGGACTTGAGCTTGCTTGACTTCAAGAAGTGGTGATCTCGCCTTTAAGAGGAACCTAGAGAATCACACAAAAACAAAATACAAACTACATAGAGAGATCCTTAGGATCTGAGGTTAGAAGGTTACAATACTTGGAGAAAGTGTGTGTGGGAGTGGCAACCCAAAATGAAGAAATAGCTCACTATTTATAGAGAAATTTTGGCTACTGTTCCACGGATCCCTCACTTGAGGGATCCGTCCAGTGTAAACCTGGGGATCCGTGGGACGCTCCTCTTTGCCCATGGGTTTTGGGTCATGGGTTATGGGTCATGGGTCCTAGACTTTGGATCATGGGTATCCAAGTAGATACAATGTATCTACAAGATGCAATGCTTCTAGTCCATGGGTCATGGGTTAAAACCATGGGTCATGGATAGTATCCATATATGACTTATGCACGATGTCATGCAATGGGTTATGGGTTATGCTCCATGGGTATGGGTCATGGACTTTGGGTTTTATCTAATTACATTCAATGTATTTGGTCAATGGGTCAAGTACTTAAACTTCTACCCATTTATATTACCCATTATAATACATACTAGTTATGTATATATTTGCCAAATATGTAAACACTAGTTGTTGTACATATGTATTACTAAATCATAAAATCACATTTACTTGTTTAGTGTTTTATGTGAAAACGTAAGTGTGTTAGTATACTATTGGCTCAAACCATTTACGTATTTTATTTGTATCGTTAAAATGATTTTACGTTTGTTATTGACAAAACATTAGAAGATCGTAAAATATAAATAAGCGTTTTTACGGCTTATTTATATTAACAATCTCCCCCTTTTTGTTGATGATAAAACATAAAATTATTTTAAGGAAAAACTAAAATTCGTAAAAGTTTAAATTGTAGTTTGTTGGGAATTAAGGTAAACTACTGATTCTGCCGAAGCATCTGCCGAATGGATTCTGCCGAAGAAGAAAGGATTCTGCTGAAGCACCACTTCAGCAGAAGTTTTAAAGCAGATATCGTGTTGCTGCTGAAGATGTGAATCCACGTAGGAGAGATAAGCTCAGTATAGAGTAAAAGTCAGCGCCGTATGTATAGGTTGGCGCCGTATTATGTAGAGCTTACTCAGAATAAACAATATGATTAACAAAACAAAATGATTAGTTGCATGCTTGTCTAAAATGCATGCTTAGTCTATGTTAGTATTAGGAGCGTAAATTGTCAACGCTCGTTAGGGTTTCTTGCCTATATAAGAAACCATAATAGTTTGTAATAGAGAAGTTTTTCTCAAATCTTTCAAGTCTTGTAAACTATCCGAAACATAGAGTTTCAATAATCAAAAGATCCATAGAGGATCAAAGAGTTCTTAGTTACTATAACTTGTATTTATTTCCGCTACAAAATATGAGTTGTAGAGATCTTCCATTAGTTTGCTTGTGATTACATAGGCAACACTAACGATCTCCGAGTGCTTAAGATCTATCAAGGTCTTGGTTTTCAACAAGTGGTATCAGAGCCTCGGGAAAGTCTCTACGATACTAAGAACCATTTTCACCCCCATACAATCAAACATTCATTCACCATGCCTGGATCCGATAATGAAACTGAAGTCACCAACACAAACAACACCAACACCACTTCCATGCAACAGCTCAGTCTCTCAAACAGCAATGGTAAATTTCCTTATTTAAAGAGGGAAGAGTATGAACTTTGGACTATGAAGATGGAAAACTGGATTTCCAATATTGATTGGAATCTGTGGGAGGTAGTAAAGAAAGGAAACAGTCTAAAGAAAATGATTCCTGACAGGGATGGGAAGTTTATCATGGCTCCACCAAAAACTGCTGAAGAAGTGTTGGATATGCAGAGAGAGCATAAGGTGAAAACTATTCTGCTTCAAGCCATACCTGAAGATCATCTGTGTGATTTTCACCATATGGATGACGCAAAGGACATTTGGATGGCTCTCAAAGCAAGGTTCGGTGGAAATGAAGAATCAAAGAGAATGAGGAAGTCCATGCTAAGACAACAATTTCAGGACTTCAATATCTCCGAAGAAGAAGGTATCCACAAGGGATACGACAGGTTCCATAGGATCTTGAGTCAGCTAAACCAGCTGAATGCAAAACCAGATAATAATGACTGCAACTCAAAGTTCCTTCGATCTTTACCTCCATCATGGTTACATGTAAGTATTGCTCTCAAGGCTAAAGGAGGGTTAGATATGCTTACCTTTGATGAGTTGTATAACAGAATCAGAACCCTTGAACCTGATGTCAGAACTCCCTACCGTACATCTTCTTCTGGCCATGCAGCTTTTGTTGGGACATCTCACTCCAACATGATGGTGCAAGCTCCTAGTTCCAACTATTTTCCATCATCTCCGAGCTCCAACTACTTTCCATCATCATCTTGTGCTCCCACTCCACCACATAACCCTCGTCCCACTCCACCATGTTCTCAAACTAGGACTAGTAGTGTGATGGAGGATGTTCTTCATTCTTTTGTTGCTGATTATGATACTCAGCAGTATCTGGCATATGAAGACTTTGATCAGTTGGACCCACTTGAAATGGAGGAAATGAAGCTGAAAATGCAGGTGGCATTGCTGTCAGTGGACATCAAAAGGTTTGAAGAGAAGGCTGGAAGAAAGTTTGTTTTCAAGGGAAAGGAACCAGCATGCTTTGACAGGAGGAAAGTCAAGTGCTTCACTTGTCATCAGATGGGGCATTTCTCAAGAGAATGCAAGGACAGAAAGAGTGGAGATGGAGCTAACTACCTTTCATATCAGCAGAAACAGCAGGAAACTGGAGCTTCAGCAGCTCTCCTCACCATGGACGAACAGGTCAACTGGAGTGCACATGAACCTGTTAATGAGGAAGCTCATGATACTGACAAGCTTGGATTACTTGCAAGATGTACTTCGGATGAAAGGCATGATCAGTTTGCCTTGATGGGACTATCTCAGGTACACAACTGTATATTTGGTTGTAGTCTAAGATACAATGAACTTAAAGAAGAATTTGATGCTATGAAACCTAAGTTTGATGAATGCTATGTTGATAATGAAGCCCATAAACTAGCATTAAAAACAGTAGAAAAACAAAAAGTATGGTTTCAAAAGAATCAAATAGCTTATGAAGAAAAGATAAAGATTTTACAGTTTGATCTAGAAGTTGCAAATAATTACTTAAAACTGTCTGAGAAAGCAAAGGATGAAGCTGTGTCTGAGAACCTAGAGCTTAAGGCTAAACTAGCTGAGGAAATTGCTAGGAATAATGAATGGCAAATGTCTGGTAAAAGCTTAAATAGAATTATCTATTCTAGTCAATCTCAGACATATCCTATAGGTTTGGGTTTTCAAAATTATGTTGGTCCGGAAGCTAAGTATGATGGGCGTAAATCTACCCCAGCTGGCCTAGCTAGTTATGTTAAGGAAGGTGATATGCATGCTGTCCCTGGACCTATAAGAGGTGAATTCATGCCCATTGACCTATCCATCACTGTTGACTTTGATGGATCACATCATCTATATGGCAGAAAGTCAAAAGACTTGCCAGACCCTGATTCCTCATCTAATGACTTTGTCTCTTGCTCTGACAGTGACAATTCATCGGATCAAGGGTCTCCTTCCTATGAAAGCTGTGATTCAAATGAGAAGTCTGACATTCCCAAGCCTGAACCTACACCCAAGCATGCACCCCAGTCTACTTGCAAGCCTTCTAAGGAAGCTGCTGAGGAATCAACTTCCAAGACAGTTCCCTCTGAAGACTTATCTTTTAAATCTTTGAATAATCAGTCTGTTAAAAACAATTCCTTAAATGTTTCCAATTTAAGTACTTCTTCATGTAATCGAACATATCCCCATTTAAATAAATCTTCCAAGAAGAAGACATGTTTTGTATGTGGAAGTAAATGTCATTTAATTAAGGATTGTGATTTTCATGAGCAAAGATTGGGTGCATGTGCTACTCACCAGAACCATAGATCTAGGTGGACCAATGTTGCTAATATTCCACCTTACGTCCCTCAAGCAGCTAAGACTGACTCTCATTGGAGAGATTCAGTTACCAGACCTTATGTGCAACCAACTAGCCCATACTTTAAACATGGTTATTGGCCTACATATGTTGACTCTATGTATGCTGGGATGGGATATTGGAACACTGCTGTGAAGCCCTCAGCAGGTTGTTCTTGGACTAACAAGGGACCCAATCATCAATGGAGGACCAAGAACAATGGTGGATCCTCTAAATCTTCATGCCCTAAACCTGTGATCCACAAGGCAGGTTCAAGTCAGTAATGACTTGAACCTCCATCGTATTCTAACCTTTTGTACATATTTTATTGTTGTTTGTAGGATCATCCCCTTAAGCATAAGAATATTGGTATTGTTGATAGTGGTTGTTCCAGAAGCATGTCTGGAAACAGAGATATGATGCACAACTTTGTTCCCATAGAAGGAGGAGGCAATGTAACTTTTGGAGGAAGTGATGGAAGTATCACGGGGAAGGGGACCATAAAGACACCTCATCTGGATTTTGATAATGTGTACTTTGTTAAGGAACTTCAGCATTTCAACCTGTTCTCTGTCTCACAAATCTGTGACACTAAGAACAAAGTTCTCTTCACTGAGAATGAATGTCTTGTGCTGTCTAAAGACTTCAAACTCCCAGAAGAAACTTCAATCCTGCTGAAAGTTCCTCGTACTCACAATTTATACACATTCAACCTAAATGAAGTGCAACCAGGTGGTGACCTCAGTTGTTTGGTGGCTAAAGCATCTCTTGATGAGTCCACTAAATGGCATAGGAGGATGGCTCATGTGAATTTCAAGACAATTAACAAACTCTCCAAAATGGGTCTTGTTGAAGGTCTTCCCACCAAAGTATTCACAAATGATCATAATTGTGTCGCTTGCAACAAAGGAAAACAACACAGAGCTTCTTACAAAGCTATCAATGCTATGAGCATCATTACTGAACCTCTTCAGTTGCTCCACATGGATCTGTTTGGTCCAACTCAAGTCAGAAGCATTGATCATAAGTTCTTCTGTTTGGTTATCACTGATGGCTATAGCAGATTTTGTTGGGTTTTCTTTCTCAGAACCAAAGATGAAACATCTCAAGTGCTGACTGAATTCATCACTCTCGTTGAAAATCAGTTGAACAAAAAGGTCAAGGGTATTCGGTGTGATAATGGGACAGAGTTCAAAAATGCTATTCTTATAGAACTTTGTGGGTCAAAAGGTATAAAAAGGGACTATAGTAATCCAAGAACCCCACAACAAAATGGGGTGGCTGAAAGAAAGAATAGGACCTTAATAGAGGCTGCAAGATCCATGCTTGCAGATTCTAAACTCCCCACTATGTTCTGGACTGAAGCTGTTGGCACAGCGTGCTATGTGCTCAACAGGGTCTCCATTACAAGACCTCAACTCAAAACATCATATGAACTTCTCTTTGGGAAGGTTCCTGTCATTCACTACCTAAAACCTTTTGGTTGTCAAGTGACCATTCTAAACACCAGTGATCCGTTGGGAAAGTTTGATGAGAAGCCTGATGATGGCTATATTGTGGGGTATTCAGCTAATAGTAAGGCCTACAGGGTGTACAATTTGCAAGCCAAGAAGATAGAGGAGACGTTGAACCTGAGATTTTTGGAAGATAAGCATAATGTTCAAGGACAGGGTCATACATGGTCTTTTGACCTTGACTACTTAACTGATTCCTTGGGTTACACTAGACACTTGGCTAACCAAAATGCAGGTCCTCAAGCTTCTCCCACTAACAATGCAGGTACCTTAGATGATGACTCTGAAAATGAGTTTGAAGATGATGAGCAACCCATACTGGTGCCTTCTTTCTCTCCTAACAATATTGCAGGTACCACCTCCAAGGATATTGCTGATACGAGTGATGAAGATGACTCTCATTATGCTGAGGACCTTGCTAGGCTTCAAACACAAGAATTTGCTGCTAAGCTTGAAGCAGAGAAACTGAATGGAGAGGTAGATATTGAAGGAGTCAGCAGAAACCACGTGTCTGCTGAAGTTAACTCTGTCACACCTACCATCCACAAATCTGCTGAAGGCTACGCTGTTTCTTCTCATGTTCCTTCTCAAGTGTCTTCAGCCTTTGGAGAATCTCATACACGCTTTCCAAAACCCTCCGATCTTGGAAATCATCAACCCAAAGCTGGCATTTTCACCTCACCCTCTTATGATGCTGAATTTGAACCAACAATCACCAATGTTGATTCTTCCATTGAAGTCAGCCCCAATGCTACTCAGAGGATCAACATTGCTCATCCTCAATCCAACATCATAGGTGATCTTCTGGCACCCGTTAGAACTCGAAGGGCTATCACAAGTCCTCAATTTGGGCAGCTTGCTTTTCTCTCTTATGTCTCCAACCAGCAAAGAGACAATCACACAGACTTCAAACATTGTCTGTTTGCTTGTTTTCTCTCTCAAGTGGAACCAACCAGTGTATCTCAAGCTCTTAATGATTCAAGTTGGCTAGAAGCAATGCAAGAAGAGATGCAACAATTTCACAATCAGCAGGTTTGGATCTTGGTACCACTACCTGATGGCAAATATGCCATTGGGACAAAGTGGATTTTGAAGAATAAGAGAGATGCTCGGGGTGTGGTGGTCAAAAACAAAGCAAGATTAGTGGCTCAAGGTTTCAGACAAGAGGAAAGAATTGATTATGATGAAGTGTTTGCCCCTGTTGCCAGAGTAGAAGCTATTCGCATTTTCTTGGCTTATGCTTCTTATATGGGTTTCATGGTGTATCAAATGGATGTCAAAGGTGCTTTTCTATATGGTGAGATTGAAGAGGAAGTTTATGTCACTCAACCAAAGGGATTTGAAGACCCTGATCACCCAAATCATGTTTACAAGGTTGTTAAAGCTCTTTATGGCTTACATCAGGCACCAAGAGCTTGGTATGCTAGGCTTTCATCATTCCTGCTGAAGCATGGCTATAGGAGAGGTGCTATTGACAAAACTCTGTTCCTAAAGAAGAATTACTCAGACATTATTCTTGTGCAAGTTTATGTGGACGACATTATTTTTGGCTCCACAAACGAAGCTTGGTGCAGGGAATTTGAGGAACTAATGAAGGGTGAATTTCAAATGAGTGCAATGGGAGAGCTTACTTTCTTTTTGGGTCTCCAAGTTCAGCAGAAACAAGATGGCATCTTTATCTGTCAAGATAAATATGTAAGGGACATTCTGAAGAAGTTTGGTATGGAAGGTGTTAGGACTGCCACAACACCTTATGAAGCTCCAAAGACTAAAGCAAATAATGAACCAGATCTACCTGTGAATGTTCATCTGTACAGGTCCATGATTGGTTCATTGATGTATCTAATAGCTTCAAGGCCTGATATTACGTTTGCTGTGAGTGTTTGTTCTAGACATCAAGTCACTCCACTTACTTCCCATCTAAATGCTGTCAAGAAGATCTTTAAGTACCTCAAAGGCCAACCTCTTTTAGGCCTTTGGTACCCAAAAGAGTCTCCTTTCAAGTTGGAAGCATATAGTGACAGTGATTATGCTGGTGCAAATCTGGATAGAAGATCCACAACTGGAGGCTGCCAATTTCTTGGCAAAAGGTTGATTTCTTGGCAATGCAAGAAACAAACCATTGTGGCTGCCTCAACTACTGAAGCAGAGTACGTTGCTGCTGCAAATTGCTGTGGACAAGTCCTTTGGATTCAGAACCAATTGCTGGACTATGGGTACAACTTCATGAACACTACAATTCATATAGATAATCAAAGTACCATCTGCATAGTCAAAAATCCAGTTTTTCACAGTCGAACAAAACACATTGAAATCAGGCACCACTTTATACGAGATGCATATGAAAAACATTTGATAAAAGTGGCTAAAATCCATACTGATGATAATGTGGCAGACCTGTTAACAAAAGCGTTTGATGGACCAAGGTTTCAACACCTTGTGGTCAATATTGGAATGTTAAACCCTTGACTGCATAGTTTGAGGGGAGGCATATGCCTCAAGGGAGGATTTTGTACAAACTCTGCATATTTTGTTTGTGTCATTTTTTGTTCAATAAACAGTTTTTCTAAATTCACTTCTATCAGTTTGTAAAAACATCATTTTGCCAATAGTGATAGCGTTTATTTAATAGATTTTATCTTTTTTAAGTTTCTCTATTTTGCATTTTTGCCTCTGTTATTCATTATTCTTTTCTAACACTAACTGTCTAATTATTTGTTAGCTTGTTTTTGTGTTGTTCCTGTGTATTTTTGTGTCTGTTTTGCAGTTATCTGGATTGCAGTTTGTCCATTTCATGATCAAGTTCAAATTCATCAAAGTGTGACTCAATGGTACATGGTCAAGATAACTATAAGAGTGTTGCTTGTTTCTTCTGAAAGCAAAAGTACTGAAGCATACAATTTGATTCCACTGAAGTTATAATATTGAAGAACAGAAATTGAAGTCAAATTGTTCATTCATTCATTCAAGAAACACAGTTTACAACTTACAGCTTACATAAAGTCAACCTACTACTATGCATCTTCAGGATACGAGCTGTACACTTAAGCTAAGCCTAATCTAGTGTATATCCTTCATTCCGAAATCTAATTGAATGCTGGATATGCATTAGATGCTGGCTTTGCTTTCGTAGGTCTTGCATAACCACCCATTCAATTTAACTGGCTGGTTGGATATGCATGACCAGCACGACGAAGATGCTGTTAGGAATTGGAAAATTTCTTAGTGAAGAGTCGGTCACCCCAAATGTTATCTAGCATAAGTTAGCTCGTAGATTTGTCGTTAGTCACGTTATTTATTGTTTCATTAGTTAGTCAGTAGCGTAAAATAGTTTAGTGCAACACCGTGGAGGAAGGACGGGTCTTTACCCACTGTATACCTGATCCACAGGCCGATAGGAGGTCGTATTTCTTGTAACTATAAATACCCCTTCCATCCATGGAAGGGGTGGTGCTTTTCAATCTAATACTCTACAATTTGTGTAAACCTCTACCAAGAAAACACCCTCTCTCTCTACTAACTCTCTAACTATGGCTAACATGTATTTTGATCTCCCAAGACCACCCGAATCATCAAACACAATAAAATAAGGATCCTACAATTGGTATCAGAGCCAGGTTTTTGTGTTTTGATGATTTATTGTGGTTTTGTATCATGTTCTAAACTGTTTTTGATACTTGTTTGTGGTCCGAATTTTTTTTTCCTTATCTATTGGTATGACAGTTTACTCACGTTTTTGTATCCTTTTTGGTCCAAAAGTCTTGTGCTTTTATACAGGTTGTGTCACTTTTTCAAACATACATCTCATACCATTTTTTTAAAAATTTTGGTACCATATGTGGTCAAGTTGCTGTTATACTTTGGTAAATTGAAGTTATATGGTCAGACTCATTTGTGGTCAATATCTGCTTTGTCAAAATACTGTCAAATGGGTCAAAAGTCATATCTTGCAGTTTCTGTCATGCTTTTTCTGGGTTTATATATGAATATGGTCGGAATAATGGTCGGAAAACTCATCGGAAAATGTCACATATCATGTTAGCGAGTTGTACACAAAACTGTCCAGGTTCAATGTATCCATTGTCTTAGCGAGTTATGCTAGCGACTTAAGGACAAAATTAGCGACTTGTTACTGAACGAGTCGTAGCGACTAAGTGCTAGCGACTTAGTGCTAGCGACTTAGTGCTAGCGACTTAAGTGCTAGCGACTTAGTGCTAGCGACTTAGTGCTAGCGACTTAGTCTATCTAGCGACTTGTTTACTGGTGACTTAACTTGTTATGACAGAATGAGAAGAAGAAGAATGTCTATAGACCACGACCACAACCACTCAAACCAAATACCAAAAACAATACCACCGACCTCAGTCCATTACATCATCAGTCCTAAAACATCACCTCATCCCAGATTTCTAAACAAAATCATTCAAAAATAAAAATAAAAACGTAATCAGAATCTCAGATTATTTCATGTGTATTGATATCAAGACCATTCAAAGGTTCTCACACATAATCATCTCGTCACAGATCCAAAACAGATTTTATCATAATAAGTCATTCGACTTCATTTGTTTTTCTTTTCGAAAATAAAGAAACAAGGATAACAATAATATTACCTTATTTCTTTGATTCGTTTAAAGATCTTAACGAAAAAGGAAAAACAAAACAACCTATTACACCTACCGAGACCCATCCTAGGATCTTGAAGCCTTTGACTTGCTTTCTTGAATTATTAGTACGGTGGTGTTGATGTTGTCTTTTGATTGAGGTAGTTTGATTCATTGTAATGAGATTTGATTTGTTATGATGAAGAGGGTTCTGAGATTTAAGATGTGATTCGTTCAAGATTAAGATTCGTGAAGCTCAACCTATGGCATCCAAGGCACTCACACCATCCCTGTGGCGGTTGTTTAATCAGGAGATATATCTTAGGGTTTGATATGAGAAGATGAAGGTGAGAGGCGGTTCTTTATGTGAAGTGTTAGGGTTTGAAGAATGAAGTGGGTAAGTGACGGATATTAGAGAGATTTTAGGGTTATGTAAGTTTTGTTAAGATATCACTTTGTGTGATAAGAAGTAATTTATACCCCAATATTATGGTAACATACGGTTTTGTTCAATGGGTTGGAGCAGATTATGTATCTTGGACTCCTTGGGCTTGTGATGATGTTTGCTGTTGGGCCTCACTCAATATAATTACACGTTATGAGGTTGTTCCACATTTCTTGTACCATGTGTTATTCGTAGGTAATATTGTTTTGGTCATAAATCGGGTGAAAATGGGGATTTCTCTATGCGGTTTATGACAAAATGATAATTGATATTTGTTTTGAATATTGCGCCTCATGGAATTGGATCGGATCTCACGGGTATAGATGAATGGAATGGACCGGGAGGAGCTTAATTGGGCCGAATTAAAGACTTGGATCGGGTATTATTATCTGAAATTCCAATGAACCTTAATTGGTATCCGAATCTTTTAGGTAAAATGTTATATTGGGTGTCATTGAATTTTCCTTGTGAATGTGATTAACCTTTACATCTTTGAGATTATGTTCTTGGATAAAGTTGAATTGTGCGGTTTATTTACGGGCTTGGTCAAGTGTAATGTTTGATTTATGAAAGATGTGATCAATGGGCCTCATCTGAATTAGATCGGATATTATGTCTTTGAAAGATTGGGTCGTGAGATGACTATTCTTGGACCCGGCCTCGATTATTTCATGTATCCAAGTTTGGGCCATTCACACGATTGGGTCAGATGAACTTCTCAAGATTGGATCTTATGAGACTTGATTATAATAAGAATGTATTGAAATGATTTTATGATGAGGTAAATTGAGTCGTGGGACTTGATTATGAGATTTGATGATGAGACTTGATGAGATGTGATGTGATGTGATTTAATACTTTGGTTATACATTATCACGGAGGATACTATTTCACGGCTTCAATTGATAATTGAACAAGGTTGACTACGGGGTTGTTTGTACGATATTTCTCATTCGGATTTGAAGTGAAGTTTTTCGCGAAGATGACTTGTTTGGGCATTTATAGAGGGTGATAAAGACTTGACTATTTAGTTACGGTTGTGATTCTTTCTCGATTTACCCACAACGTAACTATCACTTTGGTGTCTCACGCAGTTGAGGATATGTCAAGAGGTTTTGTACATTGGGTACACCGTTTCTTCTTCACAAGGATTAGTACAAGTTTAAGTAACAAATCTAGGGAATTTTACTTCATGTTCAAGTTTGGTATATCGTGTTTACTTCTCAATGTGGTCACTGCAATAGCCGAAAGAGTGCGTGAATGATGTGTTTACCGAAGTGTTTACTGGATGGTTGATGATGGTGCTGATGTTGGTAAATGAACCATTGATAAACTGCTGCATGTTCCCCTAAAACAGATATTCACCGAAACCAAAGTTGTCATAACACATTCAAGCTGACATTGTTTACGGTTTTGTCTTGATTTTGTAAAATCCCGCGAAAGAACCTATTTCTCGGTTTAAATCATAGACTTGTAAAATCCCGTGACAATGGAAACATCCTGGTATTAGTAATGTGCATTTCTGGATCTATCTGATGGTTTATTCTTGGTTTTGTAAAATCCCGCGAAAGAAACTATTTCTCGGTTTAAACTATAGAATTGTAAAATCCCGTAATGATGGATTCATCCTGGAGAAAGGAAAGTGTATTTCGGGATCTTATCTGATGCTGCTGCTACGGTTTCTGCTTCGAAGAAGGGATAAAAGGGTGTACTTCATAAATGTGATGTGTGTTTGGATATTCGTCATGGCAGTTTGGTTATTGCGTGGTTTTACGGGGTTCTATGCTTTTAACCATGGTCGGGATGAAACCATTATCAAAGTTCATTCAAATGTCAAAGAAGGCTAGATTTGAGCAGTTCAGAAGATGTGACAACGGCGTTAATTCAGTATTATTTATTTGAGGTTGAAGTGAATTATCACGGGCAAGTGTACTTAGTATCTGAAGAAATCAGGGGATGGATGGATGAAGATTCTTCGAGATCCTTGTTCGAAGCTTATTATCAAAAACGAAGACTTGGAAATCTAGTTATTGTTGGGTGACTTTTACCTCTTCTTTTACCACTTGGGGGAATTGGGCTCTTATCACCTCAAAATAACTATCACTTAAAGGAGTTACGTTGTAGTGCTCAGTGTCACATTCAATTGTGGATTTTCAAGAGGTAATGTACGTCTATTACTTGATGGTTGGTTGGTTGAAGAGTATAGAGTACTTAAGAGATTCAATGGAGCATGAATTCTCGGCACCGCTCTTTGTTACATATGTGCAAGTTTAAGTCACGAGTTCGGGTTAGTTTACTTCAGGGTCAAATTTATCATATTGGGTTTTCTTCATCAGCTGTCACGACAAATAGCCTACTGAATGATAATGGGGTTGATTACATGTTTTGCTAAGAGAGCAGTAAAGAGAGAGATAATGACGTATGAACACAACAGTTCATGCCTCGTTCCTCAAAGAAAAGAAAGGTGTACGTGTCAGTGCGCTTTATCTTCTGAAGAAGAGAAATCTTCTTATTATGACCATTCTCATCAACATGCTTCATGCCTTTTCCATGCGCTTCAGTCATAAAGTGAACCGGGCTACCACTGATTGTTTTCTCATTCCACTTGCTCGATTATAATGAAGATGGCGACATCTCGTGCTGATTTTGCGGGAGAGAAGTGTGAATAGAACATTCGGATGATTTTCACTTATTTAGTCAAGAATGGCATCTCCGTATGCAATTCTTGAGGGGGAGAAGAAGTGTGAATTTTTTGCATTGCTGATTAATATTTGAGAATTTAAATGGTCATACGGCTCGAAACTCATGTAAGAATCGAGCTTCTTATTATCGGGTAATCTTCACATGGAGTTTCTTTCTTCTAAGAGCCGTTGGTTGACATCTTCACTCGGATTGATGAGTTTATCGACAAAGTGCTTCCGGTTAATGCTTCACGTATACATCAACATGATGATTCCGAACAATCTCTCTGTTCTTGTTTGATGTGATTGGTAGTTTGGTGTTACCATATTGTGTGTTCGTTGCGGCCTGATTGCTGTTTTTCTTGATGAACATCTTTCTGTTCTTGTTTGATTGGGAGAGATTTTTGTTAAGGGGATTTGCAAGATGTAAGTTAATTGGGATGCTTTTTGGTGGGATGCTTTTTGGTGTGAGTTGAAGATGTTAACTATCTATTCCCCAACTGCACAATCTTGAAGAAGGTCGAGTCTACAGTCTGTTCTACATTTTCTGCTACATGTTAGAAGACTAAAGACGAGTTGCATTTAACGATCTAAAGACTTCTTCTTAATCTGGGCATTTATCAAACAGATTGTCGGTTTAGGGGAGAGCACTAATTGGGAGAAAGTTATAAGTCAAATTCAATTCCCAATTAGACTTGCTCATATTCTTTAGCAGCGACTCCTCGAGACGTTGATGTTGACTATTGTTGGACATTTGACACAAGTTGATTACTTCGGAGTTAATCATTTATCACTTATTTGAGATTGAAGTTGACTTTCACAAAGGCGTGTTCTTATTCGATAACTTGCTCGGGCTTAAGAATTTGAGTTGAAGACTTGGTTTATCTAGTTACCAGCAGTCGAGGTGGATGGTTGAAGACCTGGTTAACTATCACTATTAGGAGTTACTTTGTTTTACTCAGTGTCACACGCATATGACGGTGTGGATAATCGCAAGAGGTGTTAATGTCTCATACTTTGTTTGGGTAGTGAGTACTTAGAGATTTGCTTGAAGCATAAACTCTCTACACCGTTCTTCCATCATTAGGTGCAAGCTTAAGATACAAATGTGGGAAAGTTGACTTCAGTTTCAAGTATGGTATAGCGGGTTTTCTTCTTCAGTGGTCACTTCAAATTGTCCACATAAGGGTTGATAAAAATAGTCAGAGAGAGTCTTCAGCAAGTTGATTCTCACAAGAGTTCAAGTGTTCTTCTCAACAAATTTCTAGTATACGAGCTTACAATGAGCTGCTGATTCAGAAGTGTCAAAACCAGTAAGGGGAAAGGAGACTCACATATAAACACAAAGCGAGTAAACTTGATGAACTTAATTCTTCTAAATGATTGAAGATATCCCGGGAAGACAAATGTTATTACCGCAGAGAAACTCAAGGTTTGACTCATGACGAGTAAACTTGATGAACTTAACTCTTCTAAGTGATTGAAGATATCCCGGTAAAACAATTGTCATGACCGCAGAGAAACTCAAGGTTTTACTCATCAAGGCTTTTTGTGTTATTATTCCAACTACGTGGGGGAAGTGATGTTAGAGAAAGTTTCTGAAGATAACAAAGGTACACTAGTATGTGGTGATTTCGATGGTGTCTCAAGGATCAGGGGAGAGAGATTGTGTACATTGGGGATGCTCAGCTGTTTCACTTGAGTGCTTAATCAGTGATTCAGAGATATAATCACTTATTCCGGTGTTGACATCCGCAGAGATTGTCACCCGCAGAGATAATCAGTGACTTGGTCTGCTTCTTCAATGTTATCAGTTATTCATTCCTTGTGTATTGGTATACTTCGGATACTTGAGCTTCATACACATTCATTAGGGACGAAAGATGTGAACATAGGGGAGGTGTTCTACATTACCCTCTTGATGAGTATTCGGGAGAGTTCTTGGATATTGGTGTACTTTGGGTTCTTGAGCTTCATACACGTTCATCAGGGAAGAAAAATGTGAACATGGGAAGGTGTTCTTCATTCCCCTCATGAAGTGTATTTGGGAGAGTTCTAGAGCATTATACAAAGAGGCTGACTGCAACAATTCAACTACTTGGGGGAATTGCTCTCTTGACACCTTTTGGAATGGATCGCTTCAGACTTCAGTGGTTATGAAATTTGAGAAGATTATTTATGTGTGGGATGATACGTTGCTGTTCTTATGGATGATATAACCCCGAACGAAGATTCTCGATTATCGGTCTTAAAAGGAGCAGCTGGATCAATGATAATGGTGTGCTTCTTTGTGCACCTGGCTAAAGCAAGCTTGAAATAGAGCTTCGAATCTGCTCAACATACGGATTTTCGGTCTGGGGGGAAGCTGCCAAAGTCTCTCTTTCTCAAAGGCTCATGTTTTGTCTTCTATTCTGGAGCCTCGATTTGCTTTGGTGGTGAATGTTTAAGAGTTGATGACTTCTATCTTCTACGACGTGCTGCTCGATATCCTTATCTCGGTACTCGTATCATCATCCTCTTTAACTATATCATCTACTCTATCCTTGTATATATTTATCAGAAAACAAAATACAAAATTATAAAACCAACAAAAAGAAAATACAAAAATAGAAAACCAACAAAAAGAAAATAGAAAAATATAAAATCTACAAAAACCCATAAAAATCAGAAAATTTGAAAAAGACCAAAAAATATGTTTTCTCAAGACATGTCTTCTGGTATCGATAACATCTACGGTCTTAGAAATGTCATTCAATAATGGCACGGGACTTTAGATGAAGTTCGAGCAGGAGGTGTAAATATTTCTTTCCAAAACATGTCACAAATCATATGGCTTACAGTTATTTCAGACTGTAACCCGGGCTTAAAATCATGGCTTGCTATCATTTCAGATAGCAACCCGCTCTTATAAAGAAAGGAAAGTGCTACGCTAAACAATTTTCAAATATTTCGTGCACTTATCCTAAAACAAAACAAGGAAAGTATGTCGAAGGACTGCTGTTCCTACACAAATGTTTTTCCATCTAAAATTCTTCAGAAAAATATTTGGTGTTTTAACAAAATGGTGGTTAATGAGTTGCTATTAAATCAATCAGTTTCAGAATTTTTATTAATTTGCAAAACTCAATCAATGACTTCAGTGCTTTTAATCTTTTCATAAAATGAGTCATTGATTGAAGGGGAGAATGCTTTCAAATTTATATCATCTAACGGACTTTCTTAATTATCCTACGTGCTTAATTAAAAATGATAATTGCCTATGTTGAAGGACTAGGTTTATAGGATATGATTGTTAGGTTTAGATGATTAGAGTTTGACAAACACATTATTCCCATACCTTACGTGATCTGATTGATATGTTGGATTGACTTTTATTAGTCGATTGCTGTTATGGGTGATGTCGACCACCATATATCTGTATGTGTGTTCACTAACGTATGCAGGTATATTGGTTATAAGAATGTTCCCGATCCGGATCCCACAATTGAAGATGATTGGATGCCGAAAGGAAAGGGTAACTATATCTTGGGTTGACAAATAAAGAAACGGAGCTTAACTGGACTTCAATGGAGAGTTGGCATGAAATGCAACGTAAGAGGTCTTACTGCATCAGCAGATGGTTTTCTTCAGCAAGTGAAGAAACGGAGCTTAATTTGACCTCAGTTGGCATTCAAAATGCAACGTAAGAAGAAGTCTCACTGCATTTGCAGACGGTTTTCTTCCAACCCTACAGCAACAACAACGGAAGCTTCTCAACCACTAACGTATCTTTGTGCAGGATACCATTTTTAAACAATTTTGAATTAATTTGAATAAATTGTTTTGAAAATGGAATATATTGTTTTGAAAATATATTGGACTAAATTTTGAAAATCACCGGACTTCATTTTATCAAAACTTAAGTCACTCAATCATCGACTACTGTCATGGTTTGAGGGGGAGAGTGATTTTGAATAAAATATTTTCAAACAATATATCTTCAAAAGAGTCCGTTTGTACGCTAAAATGTGGTGATCTAAAGATTTAATGTTATGTCATGGTATGGTTTTCTTTAAAACTCAAAGATCTGTCAAAATGAAATTTTTTCTGTTCTTGTTTGATTGTGAAATTGTTTTATTTTACTTAAAGATCTCTTAAAAACTATCA